>JAUPFP010000183.1:0-97973 GCA_036925085.1 Brachycybe producta
TGAAGTTGAAATTGATGTTAAAATTGATGTTGAAATTGAAGTGAAATTGAAGTTGAAATTGAAAGTTAAAATTGAAGTTGAAATTGAAATTGAAAATTGAAGTTGAAATTGAAGTTGAAATTAAAGTTGAAATTGAAGTTGAAATTGAAGTTGAAATTGAAGTTAAAATTGAAGTTTAAGTTTAAGTAAAGTTAAAGTTGAAGTTAAAGTTGAATTTGAAGTTGAACTTGAAAGTGAAGTTGAAGTTGAAGTTGAAGTTGAAGTTAAATTGAAGTTGAAATTAAGTTTGAAATTGAAGTTGAATTTGAAATTGAAGTTGAAATTGAAGTTAAATTTGAAGTTGAAATTGAAGTTGAAATTGAAGTTGAAACTGAAGTTGAAATTAAAGTTAAAATTGAAATTGAATTTGAAGTTAAAATTGAAGTTAAAATTAAGTTGAAATTGAAGTTGAAAGTGAAGTTGAAATTGAAAGTTAAAATTGAAGTTGAAATTGAAATTGAAATTGAAGTTGAAATTGAAGTTGAAATTAAAGTTGAAATTGAAGTTGAAATTGAAGTTGAAATTGAAGTTGAAATTGAAGTTAAAATTGAAGTTGAAATTGAAGTTAAAATTGAAGTTGTAATTGAAGTAGAAATTGAAGTTGAAATTGATGTTAAAATTGATGTTGAAATTGAAGTTGAAATTGAAGTTGAAATTGAAAGTTAAAATTGAAGTTGAAATTGAAATTGAAATTGAAGTTGAAATTGAAGTTGAAATTAAAGTTGAAATTGAAGTTGAAATTGAAGTTGAAATTGAAGTTAAAATTGAAGTTTAAGTTTAAGTAAAGTTAAAGTTGAAGTTAAAGTTGAATTTGAAGTTGAACTTGAAAGTGAAGTTGAAGTTGAAGTTGAAGTTGAAGTTAAATTGAAGTTGAAATTAAGTTTGAAATTGAAGTTGAATTTGAAATTGAAGTTGAAATTGAAGTTAAATTTGAAGTTGAAATTGAAGTTGAAATTGAAGTTGAAACTGAAGTTGAAATTAAAGTTAAAATTGAAATTGAATTTGAAGTTAAAATTGAAGTTAAAATTAAGTTGAAATTGAAGTTGAAGTGAAGTTGAAATTGAAAGTTAAAATTGAAGTTGAAATTGAAATTGAAATTGAAGTTGAAATTGAAGTTGAAATTAAAGTTGAAATTGAAGTTGAAATTGAAGTTGAAATTGAAGTTAAAATTGAAGTTTAAGTTTAAGTAAAGTTAAAGTTGAAGTTAAAGTTGAATTTGAAGTTGAACTTGAAAGTAAAGTTGAAATTGAAGTTGAAGTTGAAGTTAAGTTGAAGTTGAAATTAAGTTTGAAATTGAAGTTGAAGTTGAAATTGAAGTTGAAATTGAAGTTAAATTTGAAGTTGAAATTGAAGTTGAAATTGAAGTTGAAACTGAAGTTGAAATTAAAGTTAAAATTGAAATTGAATTTGAAGTTAAAATTGAAGTTAAAATTAAGTTGAAATTGAAGTTGAAAGTGAAGTTGAAATTGAAGTTGAAATTGAAGTTAAAATTAAGTTGAAGTTGAAGTTGAAGTTGAAGTTAAGTTGAAGTTGAAATTAAGTTTGAAATTGAAGTTGAAATTGAAGTTGAAACTGAAGTTGAAATTAAAGTTAAAATTGAAGTTGAAATTGAAGTTGAAATTGAAGTTGAAACTGAAGTTGAAATTAAAGTTAAAATTGAAATTGAATTTGAAGTTAAAATTGAAGTTAAAATTAAGTTGAAATTGAAGTTGAAAGTGAAGTTGAAATTGAAAGTTAAAATTGAAGTTGAAATTGAAATTGAAATTGAAGTTGAAATTGAAGTTGAAATTAAAGTTGAAATTGAAGTTGAAATTGAAGTTGAAATTGAAGTTAAAATTGAAGTTTAAGTTTAAGTAAAGTTAAAGTTGAAGTTTAAAGTTGAATTTGAAGTTGAACTTGAAAGTGAAGTTGAAGTTGAAGTTGAAGTTGAAGTTAAGTTGAAGTTGAAATTAAGTTTGAAATTGAAGTTGAAGTTGAAATTGAAGTTGAAATTGAAGTTAAATTTGAAGTTGAAATTGAAGTTGAAATTGAAGTTGAAATTGATGTTAAAATTGAAGTTGAAATTGAAGTTGAAATTGAAGTTGAAATTGAAGTTAAAATTGAAGTTGAAATTGAAGTTAAAATTGAAGTTGTATTGAAGTAGAAATTGAAGTTGAAATTGATGTTGAAATTGAAGTTGAAATTGAAGTTGAAATTGAAAGTTAAAATTGAAGTTGAAATTGAAATTGAAATTGAAGTTGAAATTGAAGTTGAAATTAAAGTTGAAATTGAAGTTGAAATTGAAGTTGAAAATTGAAGTTAAAATTGAAGTTTAAGTTTAAGTAAAGTTAAAGTTGAAGTTAAAGTTGAATTTGAAGTTGAACTTGAAAGTGAAGTTGAAGTTGAAGTTGAAGTTGAAGTTAAATTGAAGTGAAATTAAGTTTGAAATTGAAGTTGAATTTGAATTGAAGTTGAAATTGAAGTTAAATTTGAAGTTGAAATTGAAGTTGAAATTGAAGTTGAAACTGAAGTTGAAATTAAAGTTAAAATTGAAATTGAATTTGAAGTTAAAATTGAAGTTAAAATTAAGTTGAAATTGAAGTTGAAAGTGAAGTTGAAATTGAAAGTTAAAATTGAAGTTGAAATTGAAATTGAAATTGAAGTTGAAATTGAAGTTGAAATTAAAGTTGAAATTGAAGTTGAAATTGAAGTTGAAATTGAAGTTAAAATTGAAGTTTAAGTTTAAGTAAAGTTAAAGTTGAAGTTAAAGTTGAATTTGAAGTTGAACTTGAAAGTAAAGTTGAAGTTGAAGTTGAAGTTGAAGTTAAGTTGAAGTTGAAATTAAGTTTGAAATTGAAGTTGAAGTTGAAATTGAAGTTGAAATTGAAGTTAAATTTGAAGTTGAAATTGAAGTTGAAATTGAAGTTGAAACTGAAGTTGAAATTAAAGTTAAAATTGAAATTGAATTTGAAGTTAAAATTGAAGTTAAAATTAAGTTGAAATTGAAGTTGAAAGTGAAGTTGAAATTGAAGTTGAAATTGAAGTTAAAATTAAGTTGAAATTGAAGTTGAAAGTGAAGTTGAAATTGAAGTTGAAATTGATGTTAAAATTGAAGTTGAAATTGAAGTAGAAATTGAAGTTGAAATTGAAGTTGAAATTGAAATTAAAACTGAAGTTGAAATTAAATTTGAAATTGAAGTTGAAATTGAAGTTAAAATTGAAGTTGAAATTGAAGTTGAAATTTAAGTTGAAATTTAAGTTGAAATTGAAGTTGAAATTGAAGTTAAAATTGAAGTTAAAATTAAGTTGAAATTGAAGTTGAAATTGAAGTTGAAATTGAAGTTGAAATTGATGTTAAAATTGAAGTTAAAATTGAATTTGAAATTGAAGTTGAAATTGATGTTGAAATTGAAGTTGAAATTGAAGTTGAAATTGGAGTTGTAATTTAAGTTGAAATTGAAGTTGAAATTGAAGTTGAAATTGAAGTTGAAATTGAAGTTGAAATTGAAGTTGAAATTGAAATTGAAATTGAAGTTGAAATTGAAGTTGAAGTTGAAATTGAAGTTGAAATTGAAGTTGAAACTGAAGTTGAAATTGATGTTAAAATTGAAGTTGAAATTGAAGTTGAAATTGAAGTTGAAATTGAAGTTGAAATTGAAATTAAAATTGAAGTCGAAATTGAAGTTGAAATTGAAGTTGAAATTGAAGTTGAAATTGAAGTTGAAATTGAAGTTAAAATTGAAGTTGAAATTGAAGTTAAAATTGAAGTTGAAATTGAAGTTAAAACTGAAGTTGAAATTGAAGTTAAAATTGAAGTTGAAATTTAAGTTGAAATTGAAGTTGAAATTGAAGTTAAAATTGAAGTTAAAATTAAGTTGAAATTGAAGTTGAAATTGAAGTTGAAATTGAAGTTGAAATTGAAATTGAAATTGAAGTTGAAATTGAAATTAAAATTGAAGTTGAAATTGAAGTTGAAGTCGAAATTGAAGTTGAAAATGAAGTTGAAATTGAAGTTGAAATTGAAGTTGAAATTGAATTTGAAATTGAAGTTGAAATTGAAGTTAAAATTGAAGTTAAAATTGAATTTGAAATTGAAGTTGAAATTGATGTTGAAATTGAAGTTGAAATTGAAGTTGAAATTGGAGTTGAAATTGAAGTTGAAATTGAAGTTGAAATTGAAGTTGAAATTGAAGTTGAAATTGAAGTTGAAATTGAAATTGAAATTGAAGTTGAAATTGAAGTTGAAGTTGAAATTGAAGTTGAAATTGAAGTTGAAACTGAAGTTGAAATTTAAGTTGAAATTTAAGTTGAAATTGAAGTTAAAATTGAAGTTGAAATTTAAGTTGAAATTGAAGTTGAAATTGAAGTTGAAATTGAAGTTAAAATTGAAGTTAAAATTAAGTTGAAATTGAAGTTGAAATTGAAGTTGAAATTGAAGTTGAAATTGATGTTAAAATTGAAGTTGAAATTGAAGTTGAAATTGAAGTTGAAATTGAAGTTGAAATTGAAGTTGAAATTGAAATTAAAATTGAAGTCGAAATTTAAGTTGAAATTGAAGTTGAAATTGAAGTTGAAATTGAAGTTGAAATTGAAGTTAAAATTGAAGTTGAAAATGAAGTTGAAATTGAAGTTGAAATGGAAGTTGAAATTGAATTTGAAATTGAAGTTGAAATTGAAGTTGAAATTGGAGTTGAAATTGAAGTTGAAATTGAAGTTGAAATTGAAGTTGAAATTGAAGTTGAAATTGAAGTTGAAATTGAAGTTAAAATTGAAGTTGAAAATGAAGTTGAAATTGAAGTTGAATTTGAATTTGAAATTGAAGGTGAACTTGAAAGTGAAGTTGAAGTTGAAATTGAAGTTGAAAGTGAAGTTGAAATTGAAGTTGAAATTGAAGTTGAAATTGATGTTAAAATTGAAGTTGAAATTGAAGTTGAAATTGAAGTTGAAATTGAAGTTGAAATTGAAAGTTAAAATTGAAGTTGAAATTGAAGTTGAAATTAAAGTTGAAATTGAAGTTGAAATTGAAGTTGAAATTGAAGTTAAAATTGAAGTTTAAGTTTAAGTAAAGTTAAAGTTGAAATTGAAGTTGAAGTTGAAGTTTAAATTGAAGATGACATTGAAGTTGAAGTTGAAATTGAAGTTGATCTTGAAGTTGAAGTTGATGTTGAGGTTGAAGTTGTTGTTGAAGTTGAAGTTGAAGATGAAGTTGAAGTTGAAGTTGAAGCTGAAATTGAAGATGAAATTAAAATTGAATTTGAAGTTGAGGTTGAAGTTGTACTTGAAGTTGAAGATGATGTTGATGTTAAAGTTATTGTAGAAGTTGAAGTTGAATATGAAGTTAAAATTGAAGTTTATGTTTAAGTTGCAGTTGAATTAAAGATAAAATTGAAGTTAAATTTGAAGATGAGGTTGAAGTTGCAGTTGAAGTAAAAATTGAAGTTGAAGTTAAGTTGAAGATGACATTGAAGTTGGGGTTGATGTAGGAGTTGATGTTGAAGTTGGAGATGAAATTGAAGTTGAATTTGAAGTTGAGGTTGAAGTTGAAATAGAAGTTAAAGTTGAAGTTAAAGTAGAAGTTGATGTTGAAGTTGAAGTTGAAGTTAAAGTTGAAGTTGAAGTTGAAGTTGAAGTTATAGTTGAAGTTGAGGTTGAAGTTGTTGTTGAAGTTGTAGTTGAAGATAAAGTTGAAGTTGAAGTTGAAGTTGAAGTTGAAGTTAAAGAAGAAGTTGATGTTGAAGTTGAAGTTAAAGTTGAAGTTGAGGTTGAAGTTGTTGTTGAAGTTGTAGTTGAAGTTGAAGTTGAAGTTGAAGTTTAAGTTGAAATTGAAGATGAAATCAAAGTTGAATTTGAAGTTGAGGTTGACATTGAAGATGAAGTTAAAATTGAAGTTGAAGTTAAGTTGAAGATGACATTGAAGTTGGAGTTGAAGTAGGTGTTGAAGTTGAAGTTGAAGTTGAATTTGAAGTTGAAACTGAAGTTGAAGTTGAAATTAAATTTGAAGTTGAATTTGAAGTTGAAGTTAAAGTTAAAGTTGAATTTGAAGATGAATTTGAAGTTGAGTTTGAAGTTGAAGTTGAAGTTGAAATTGAAATTGAAGTTGAAGTTAAAGTTTCAGTTGAAATTGAAGATGACATTGAAGTTGAAGTTGAAATTGAAGTTGATCTTAAAGTTGAAGTTGATGTGAGGTTGAAGTTGTTGTTGAAGTTGAAGTTGAAGATGAAGTTGAAGTTGAAGTTGAAGCTGAAATTGAAAATGAAATTGAAATTGAATTTGATGTTGAGGTTGAAGTTGTTGTTGAAGTTGAAGTTGAAGTTAAGTTGAAGTTGAAATTAAGTTTGAAATTGAAGTTGAATTTGAAATTGAAGTTGAAATTGAAGTTAAATTTGAAGTTGAAATTGAAGTTGAAATTGAAGTTGAAATTGATGTTAAAATTGAAGTTGAAATTGAAGTTGAAATTGAAGTTGAAATTGAAGTTAAAATTGAAGTTGAAATTGAAGTTAAAATTGAAGTTGTAATTGAAGTAGAAATTGAAGTTGAAATTGATGTTGAAATTGAAGTTGAAATTGAAGTTGAAATTGAAGTTGAAATTGAAAGTTAAAATTGAAGTTGAAATTGAAATTGAAACTGAAGTTGAAATTGAAGTTGAAATTAAAGTTGAAATTGAAGTTGAAATTGAAGTTGAAATTGAAGTTAAAATTGAAGTTTAAGTTTAAGTAAAGTTAAAGTTGAAGTTATAGTTGAATTTGAAGTTGAACTTGAAAGTGAAGTTGAAGTTGAAGTTGAAGTTGAAGTTAAGTTGAAGTTGAAATTAAGTTTGAAATTGAAGTTGAAGTGAAATTGAAGTTGAAATTGAAGTTAAATTTGAAGTTGAAATTGAAGTTGAAATTGAAGTTGAAACTGAAGTTGAAATTAAAGTTAAAATTGAAATTGAATTTGAAGTTAAAATTGAAGTTAAAATTAAGTTGAAATTGAAGCTGAAAGTGAAGTTGAAATTGAAAGTTAAAATTGAAGTTGAAATTGAAATTGAAATTGAAGTTGAAATTGAAGTTGAAATTAAAGTTGAAATTGAAGTTGAAATTGAAGTTGAAATTGAAGTTAAAATTGAAGTTTAAGTTTAAGTAAAGTTAAAGTTGAAGTTAAAGTTGAATTTGAAGTTGAACTTGAAAGTGAAGTTGAAGTTGAAGTTAAGTTGAAGTTGAAATTAAGTTTGAAATTGAAGTTGAAGTTGAAATTGAAGTTGAAATTGAAGTTGAAACTGAAGTTGAAATTAAAATTAAATTGAAATTGAATTTGAAGTTAAAATTGAAGTTAAAATTAAGTTGAAATTGAAGTTGAAAGTGAAGTTGAAATTGAAGTTCAAATTGATGTTAAAATTGAAGTTGAAATGAAGTTGAAATTGAAGTTGAAATTGAAGTTGAAATTGAAGTTAAACTTAAGTTGAAATTGAAGTTGAAAGTGAAGTTGAAATTGAAGTTGAAATTGATGTTAAAATTGAAGTTGAAATTGAAGTTGAAATTGAAGTTGAAATTAAAGTTGAAATTGATGTTGAAATTGAAAGTTAAAATTGAAGTTGAAATTGAAATTGAAACTGAAGTTGAAATTGAAGTTGAAATTAAAGTTGAAATTGAAGTTGAAATTGAAGTTGAAATTGAAGTTAAAATTGAAGTTTAAGTTTAAGTAAAGTTAAAGTTGAAGTTATAGTTGAATTTGAAGTTGAACTTGAAAGTGAAGTTGAAGTTGAAGTTGAAGTTGAAGTTAAGTTGAAGTTGAAATTAAGTTTGAAATTGAAGTTGAAGTTGAAATTGAAGTTGAAATTGAAGTTAAATTTGAAGTTGAAATTGAAGTTGAAATTGAAGTTGAAACTGAAGTTGAAATTAAAGTTAAAATTGAAAAATTGAAATTTGAAGTTAAAATTGAAGTTAAAATTAAGTTGAAATTGAAGCTGAAAGTGAAGTTGAAATTGAAAGTTAAATTGAAGTTGAAATTGAAATTGAAATTGAAGTTGAAATTGAAGTTGAAATTAAAGTTGAAATTGAAGTTGAAATTGAAGTTGAAATTGAAGTTATAATTGAAGTTTAAGTTTAAGTAAAGTTAAAGTTGAAGTTAAAGTTGAATTTGAAGTTGAACTTGAAAGTGAAGTTGAAGTTGAAGTTAAGTTGAAGTTGAAATTAAGTTTGAAATTGAAGTTGAAGTTGAAATTGAAGTTGAAATTGAAGTTGAAATTGAAGTTGAAACTGAAGTTGAAATTAAAATTAAAATTGAAATTGAATTTGAAGTTAAAATTGAAGTTAAAATTAAGTTGAAATTGAAGTTGAAAGTGAAGTTGAAATTGAAGTTCAAATTGATGTTAAAATTGAAGTTGAAATTGAAGTTGAAATTGAAGTTGAAATTGAAGTTGAAATTGAAGTTAAACTTAAGTTGAAATTGAAGTTGAAAGTGAAGTTGAAATTGAAGTTGAAATTGAAGTTGAAATTGAAGTTGAAATTGAAAGTTAAAATTGAAGTTGAAATTGAAGTTGAAATTAAAGTTGAAATTGAAGTTGAAATTGAAGTTGAAATTGAAGTTGAAATTAAAATTAAAATTGAAATTGAATTTGAAGTTAAAATTGAAGTTAAAATTAAGTTGAAATTGAAGTTGAAAGTGAAGTTGAAATTGAAGTTCAAATTGATGTTAAAATTGAAGTTGAAATTGAAGTTGAAATTGAAGTTGAAATTGAAGTTGAAATTGAAGTTGAAATTGAAGTTAAACTTAAGTTGAAATTGAAGTTGAAAGTGAAGTTGAAATTGAAGTTGAAATTGATGTTAAAATTGAAGTTGAAATTGAAGTTGAAATTGAAGTTGAAATTGAAGTTGAAATTGAAGTTGAAATTAAAGTTGAAATTGATGTTGAAATTGAAGTTGAAATTGAAGTTGAAATTGAAAGTTAAAATTGAAGTTGAAATTGAAATTGAAATTGAAGTTGAAATTGAAGTTGAAATTAAAGTTGAAATTGAAGTTGAAATTGAAGTTGAAATTGAAGTTGAAATTGAAGTTAAAATTGAAGTTTAAGTTTAAGTAAAGTTAAAGTTGAAGTTAAAGTTGAATTTGAAGTTGAACTTGAAAGTGAAGTTGAAGTTGAAGTTGAAGTTGAAGTTAAGTTGAAGTTGAAATTAAGTTTGAAATTGAAGTTGAAGTTGAAATTGAAGTTAAAATTGAAGTTAAATTTGAAGTTGAAATTGAAGTTGAAATTGAAGTTGAAATTGATGTTAAAATTGAAGTTGAAATTGAAGTTGAAATTGAAGTTGAAATTGAAGTTAAAATTGAAGTTGAAATTGAAGTTAAAATTGAAGTTGTAATTGAAGTAGAAATTGAAGTTGAAATTGATGTTGAAATTGAAGTTGAAATTGAAGTTGAAATTGAAAGTTAAAATTGAAGTTGAAATTGAAATTGAAATTGAAGTTGAAATTGAAGTTGAAATTAAAGTTGAAATTGAAGTTGAAATTGAAGTTGAAATTGAAGTTAAAATTGAAGTTTAAGTTTAAGTAAAGTTAAAGTTGAAGTTAAAGTTGAATTTGAAGTTGAACTTGAAAGTGAAGTTGAAGTTGAAGTTGAAGTTAAGTTGAAGTTGAAATTAAGTTTGAAATTGAAGTTGAAGTTGAAATTGAAGTTGAAATTGAAGTTTAATTTGAAGTTGAAATTGAAGTTGAAATTGAAGTTGAAATTGAAGTTGAAATTAAAGTTAAAATTGAAATTGAATTTCAAGTTAAAATTGAAGTTAAAATTAAGTTGAAATTGAAGTTGAAAGTGAAGTTGAAATTGAAAGTTAAAATTGAAGTTGAAATTGAAATTGAAATTGAAGTTGAAATTGAAGTTGAAATTGAAGTTGAAATTGAAGTTGAAATTGAAGTTGAAATTGAAGTTAAAATTGAAGTTTAAGTTTAAGTAAAGTTAAAGTTGAAGTTAAAGTTGAATTTGAAGTTGAACTTGAAAGTGAAGTTGAAGTTGAAGTTGAAGTTGAAGTTAAGTTGAAGTTGAAATTAAGTTTGAAATTGAAGTTGAAGTTGAAATTGAAGTTGAAATTGAAGTTGAAATTGAAGTTAAAATTGAAGTTTAAGTTTAAGTAAAGTTAAAGTTGAAGTTAAAGTTGAATTTGAAGTTGAACTTGAAAGTGAAGTTGAAGTTGAAGTTGAAGTTAAGTTGAAGTTGAAATTAAGTTTGAAATTGAAGTTGAAGTTGAAATTGAAGTTGAAATTGAAGTTTAATTTGAAGTTGAAATTGAAGTTGAAATTGAAGTTGAAACTGAAGTTGAAATTAAAGTTAAAATTGAAATTGAATTTGAAGTTAAAATTGAAGTTAAAATTAAGTTGAAATTGAAGTTGAAAGTGAAGTTGAAATTGAAAGTTAAAATTGAAGTTGAAATTGAAGTTGAAATTAAAGTTGAAATTGAAGTTGAAATTGAAGTTGAAATTGAAGTTGAAATTAAAATTAAAATTGAAATTGAATTTGAAGTTAAAATTGAAGTTAAAATTAAGTTGAAATTGAAGTTGAAATTGAAGTTGAAATTGAAAGTTAAAATTGAAGTTGAAATTGAAGTTGAAATTAAAGTTGAAATTGAAGTTGAAATTGAAGTTGAAATTGAAGTTGAAATTAAAATTAAAATTGAAATTGAATTTGAAGTTAAAATTGAAGTTAAAATTAAGTTGAAATTGAAGTTGAAAGTGAAGTTGAAATTGAAGTTCAAATTGATGTTAAAATTGAAGTTGAAATTGAAGTTGAAATTGAAGTTGAAATTGAAGTTGAAATTGAAGTTGAAATTGAAGTTAAACTTAAGTTGAAATTGAAGTTGAAAGTGAAGTTGAAATTGAAGTTGAAATTGATGTTAAAATTGAAGTTGAAATTGAAGTTGAAATTGAAGTTGAAATTGAAGTTGAAATTGAAGTTGAAATTAAAGTTGAAATTGATGTTGAAATTGAAGTTGAAATTGAAGTTGAAATTGAAAGTTAAAATTGAAGTTGAAATTGAAATTGAAATTGAAGTTGAAATTGAAGTTGAAATTAAAGTTGAAATTGAAGTTGAAATTGAAGTTGAAATTGAAGTTGAAATTGAAGTTAAAATTGAAGTTTAAGTTTAAGTAAAGTTAAAGTTGAAGTTAAAGTTGAATTTGAAGTTGAACTTGAAAGTGAAGTTGAAGTTGAAGTTGAAGTTGAAGTTAAGTTGAAGTTGAAATTAAGTTTGAAATTGAAGTTGAAGTTGAAATTGAAGTTAAAATTGAAGTTAAATTTGAAGTTGAAATTGAAGTTGAAATTGAAGTTGAAATTGATGTTAAAATTGAAGTTGAAATTGAAGTTGAAATTGAAGTTGAAATTGAAGTTAAAATTGAAGTTGAAATTGAAGTTAAAATTGAAGTTGTAATTGAAGTAGAAATTGAAGTTGAAATTGATGTTGAAATTGAAGTTGAAATTGAAGTTGAAATTGAAATTGAAATTGAAGTTGAAATTGAAGTTGAAATTAAAGTTGAAATTGAAGTTGAAATTGAAGTTGAAATTGAAGTTGAAATTGAAGTTAAAATTGAAGTTTAAGTTTAAGTAAAGTTAAAGTTGAAGTTAAAGTTGAATTTGAAGTTGAACTTGAAAGTGAAGTTGAAGTTGAAGTTGAAGTTGAAGTTAAGTTGAAGTTGAAATTAAGTTTGAAATTGAAGTTGAAGTTGAAATTGAAGTTGAAATTGAAGTTTAATTTGAAGTTGAAATTGAAGTTGAAATTGAAGTTAAAATTGAAGTTTAAGTTTAAGTAAAGTTAAAGTTGAAGTTAAAGTTGAATTTGAAGTTGAACTTGAAAGTGAAGTTGAAGTTGAAGTTGAAGTTGAAGTTAAGTTGAAGTTGAAATTAAGTTTGAAATTGAAGTTGAAGTTGAAATTGAAGTTAAAATTGAAGTTAAATTTGAAGTTGAAATTGAAGTTGAAATTGAAGTTGAAATTGATGTTAAAATTGAAGTTGAAATTGAAGTTGAAATTGAAGTTGAAATTGAAGTTAAAATTGAAGTTGAAATTGAAGTTAAAATTGAAGTTGTAATTGAAGTAGAAATTGAAGTTGAAATTGATGTTGAAATTGAAGTTGAAATTGAAGTTGAAATTGAAAGTTAAAATTGAAGTTGAAATTGAAATTGAAATTGAAGTTGAAATTGAAGTTGAAATTAAAGTTGAAATTGAAGTTGAAATTGAAGTTGAAATTGAAGTTAAAATTGAAGTTTAAGTTTAAGTAAAGTTAAAGTTGAAGTTAAAGTTGAATTTGAAGTTGAACTTGAAAGTGAAGTTGAAGTTGAAGTTGAAGTTAAGTTGAAGTTGAAATTAAGTTTGAAATTGAAGTTGAAGTTGAAATTGAAGTTGAAATTGAAGTTTAATTTGAAGTTGAAATTGAAGTTGAAATTGAAGTTGAAATTGAAGTTGAAATTAAAGTTAAAATTGAAATTGAATTTCAAGTTAAAATTGAAGTTAAAATTAAGTTGAAATTGAAGTTGAAAGTGAAGTTGAAATTGAAAGTTAAAATTGAAGTTGAAATTGAAATTGAAATTGAAGTTGAAATTGAAGTTGAAATTGAAGTTGAAATTGAAGTTGAAATTGAAGTTGAAATTGAAGTTAAAATTGAAGTTTAAGTTTAAGTAAAGTTAAAGTTGAAGTTAAAGTTGAATTTGAAGTTGAACTTGAAAGTGAAGTTGAAGTTGAAGTTGAAGTTGAAGTTAAGTTGAAGTTGAAATTAAGTTTGAAATTGAAGTTGAAGTTGAAATTGAAGTTGAAATTGAAGTTGAAATTGAAGTTAAAATTGAAGTTTAAGTTTAAGTAAAGTTAAAGTTGAAGTTAAAGTTGAATTTGAAGTTGAACTTGAAAGTGAAGTTGAAGTTGAAGTTGAAGTTAAGTTGAAGTTGAAATTAAGTTTGAAATTGAAGTTGAAGTTGAAATTGAAGTTGAAATTGAAGTTTAATTTGAAGTTGAAATTGAAGTTGAAATTGAAGTTGAAACTGAAGTTGAAATTAAAGTTAAAATTGAAATTGAATTTGAAGTTAAAATTGAAGTTAAAATTAAGTTGAAATTGAAGTTGAAAGTGAAGTTGAAATTGAAAGTTAAAATTGAAGTTGAAATTGAAATTGAAATTGAAGTTGAAATTGAAGTTGAAATTAAAGTTGAAATTGAAGTTGAAATTGAAGTTGAAATTGAAGTTAAAATTGAAGTTTAAGTTTAAGTAAAGTTAAAGTTGAAGTTAAAGTTGAATTTGAAGTTGAACTTGAAAGTGAAGTTGAAGTTGAAGTTGAAGTTGAAGTTAAGTTGAAGTTGAAATTAAGTTTGAAATTGAAGTTGAAGTTGAAATTGAAGTTGAAATTGAAGTTAAATTTGAAGTTGAAATTGAAGTTGAAATTGAAGTTGAAACTGAAGTTGAAATTAAAGTTAAAATTGAAATTGAATTTGAAGTTAAAATTGAAGTTAAAATTAAGTTGAAATTGAAGTTGAAAGTGAAGTTGAAATTGAAAGTTAAAATTGAAGTTGAAATTGAAATTGAAATTGAAGTTGAAATTGAAGTTGAAATTAAAGTTGAAATTGAAGTTGAAATTGAAGTTGAAATTGAAGTTAAAATTGAAGTATAAGTTTAAGTAAAGTTAAAGTTGAAGTTAAAGTTGAATTTGAAGTTGAACTTGAAAGTGAAGTTGAAGTTGAAGTTGAAGTTGAAGTTGAAGTTAAGTTGAAGTTGAAATTAAGTTTGAAATTGAAGTTGAAGTTGAAATTGAAGTTGAAATTGAAGTTAAATTTGAAGTTGAAATTGAAGTTGAAATTGAAGTTGAAACTGAAGTTGAAATTAAAGTTAAAATTGAAATTGAATTTGAAGTTAAAATTGAAGTTAAAATTAAGTTGAAATTGAAGTTGAAAGTGAAGTTGAAATCGAAGTTCAAATTGATGTTAAAATTGAAGTTGAAATTGAAGTTGAAATTGAAGTTGAAATTGAAGTTGAAATTGAAGTTGAAATTGAAGTTAAAATTAAGTTGAAATTGAAGTTGAAAGTGAAGTTGAAATTGAAGTTGAAATTGATGTTAAAATTGAAGTTGAAATTGAAGTTGAAATTGAAGTTGAAATTGAAGTTGAAATTGAAGTTGAAATTGAAGTTGAAATTAAAGTTGAAATTGATGTTGAAATTGAAGTTGAAATTGAAGTTGAAATTGAAAGTTAAAATTGAAGTTGAAATTGAAATTGAAATTGAAGTTGAAATTGAAGTTGAAATTAAAGTTGAAATTGAAGTTGAAATTGAAGTTGAAATTGAAGTTAAAATTGAAGTTTAAGTTTAAGTAAAGTTAAAGTTGAAGTTAAAGTTGAATTTGAAGTTGAACTTGAAAGTGAAGTTGAAGTTGAAGTTGAAGTTGAAGTTAAGTTGAAGTTGAAATTAAGTTTGAAATTGAAGTTGAAGTTGAAATTGAAGTTTAAATTGAAGTTAAATTTGAAGTTGAAATTGAAGTTGAAATTGAAGTTGAAATTGATGTTAAAATTGAAGTTGAAATTGAAGTTGAAATTGAAGTTGAAATTGAAGTTAAAATTGAAGTTGAAATTGAAGTTAAAATTGAAGTTGTAATTGAAGTAGAAATTGAAGTTGAAATTGATGTTGAAATTGAAGTTGAAATTGAAGTTGAAATTGAAAGTTAAAATTGAAGTTGAAATTGAAATTGAAATTGAAGTTGAAATTGAAGTTGAAATTAAAGTTGAAATTGAAGTTGAAATTGAAGTTGAATTTGAAGTTGAGGTTGACATTGAAGATGAAGTTAAAATTGAAGTTGAAGTTAAGTTGAAGATGACATTGAAGTTGGAGTTGAAGTAGGTGTTGAAGTTGAAGTTGAAGTTGAATTTGAAGTTGAAACTGAAGTTGAAGTTGAAATTAAATTTGAAGTTGAATTTGAAGTTGAAGTTAAAGTTAAAGTTGAATTTGAAGATGAATTTGAAGTTGAGTTTGAAGTTGAAGTTGAAGTTGAAATTGAAATTGAAGTTGAAGTTAAAGTTTCAGTTGAAATTGAAGATGACATTGAAGTTGAAGTTGAAATTGAAGTTGATCTTAAAGTTGAAGTTGATGTTGAGGTTGAAGTTGTTGTTGAAGTTGAAGTTGAAGATGAAGTTGAAGTTGAAGTTGAAGCTGAAATTGAAAATGAAATTGAAATTGAATTTGAAGTTGAGGTTGAAGTTGTACTTGAAGTTGAAGATGATGTTGATGTTAAAGTTGAAATTGAAGTTGAAACTGAAGTTGAAATTGAAGTTGAAATTGAAGTTGAAATTGAAGTTGAAATTGAAGTTGAAATTGAAGTTGAAATTAAAGTTGAAATTGATGTTGAAATTGAAGTTGAAATTGAAGTTGAAATTGAAAGTTAAAATTGAAGTTGAAATTGAAATTGAAATTGAAGTTGAAATTGAAGTTGAAATTAAAGTTGAAATTGAAGTTGAAATTGAAGTTGAAATTGAAGTTGAAATTGAAGTTAAAATTGAAGTTTAAGTTTAAGTAAAGTTAAAGTTGAAGTTAAAGTTGAAGTTAAAGTTGAATTTGAAGTTGAACTTGAAAGTGAAGTTGAAGTTGAAGTTGAAGTTGAAGTTAAGTTGAAGTTGAAATTAAGTTTGAAATTGAAGTTGAATTTGAAATTGAAGTTGAAATTGAAGTTAAATTTGAAGTTGAAATTGAAGTTGAAATTGAAGTTGAAATTGATGTTAAAATTGAAGTTGAAATTGAAGTTGAAGTTAAAGTTAAAGTTGAATTTGAAGATGAATTTGAAGTTGAGTTTGAAGTTGAAGTTGAAGTTGAAATTGAAATTGAAGTTGAAGTTAAAGTTTCAGTTGAAATTGAAGATGACATTGAAGTTGAAGTTGAAATTGAAGTTGATCTTAAAGTTGAAGTTGATGTTGAGGTTGAAGTTGTTGTTGAAGTTGAAGTTGAAGATGAAGTTGAAGTTGAAGTTGAAGCTGAAATTGAAAATGAAATTGAAATTGAATTTGAAGTTGAGGTTGAAGTTGTACTTGAAGTTGAAGATGATGTTGATGTTAAAGTTGAAATTGAAGTTGAAACTGAAGTTGAAATTGAAGTTGAAATTGAAGTTGAAATTGAAGTTGAAATTGAAGTTGAAATTGAAGTTGAAATTAAAGTTGAAATTGATGTTGAAATTGAAGTTGAAATTGAAGTTGAAATTGAAAGTTAAAATTGAAGTTGAAATTGAAATTGAAATTGAAGTTGAAATTGAAGTTGAAATTAAAGTTGAAATTGAAGTTGAAATTGAAGTTGAAATTGAAGTTAAAATTGAAGTTTAAGTTTAAGTAAAGTTAAAGTTGAAGTTAAAGTTGAATTTGAAGTTGAACTTGAAAGTGAAGTTGAAGTTGAAGTTGAAGTTGAAGTTAAGTTGAAGTTGAAATTAAGTTTGAAATTGAAGTTGAATTTGAAATTGAAGTTGAAATTGAAGTTAAATTTGAAGTTGAAATTGAAGTTGAAATTGAAGTTGAAATTGATGTTAAAATTGAAGTTGAAATTGAAGTTGAAATTGAAGTTGAAATTGAAGTTAAAATTGAAGTTGAAATTGAAGTTAAAATTGAAGTTGTAATTGAAGTAGAAATTGAAGTTGAAATTGATGTTGAAATTGAAGTTGAAATTGAAGTTGAAATTGAAAGTTAAAATTGAAGTTGAAATTGAAATTGAAACTGAAGTTGAAATTGAAGTTGAAATTAAAGTTGAAATTGAAGTTGAAATTGAAGTTGAAATTGAAGTTAAAATTGAAGTTTAAGTTTAAGTAAAGTTAAAGTTGAAGTTATAGTTGAATTTGAAGTTGAACTTGAAAGTGAAGTTGAAGTTGAAGTTGAAGTTGAAGTTAAGTTGAAGTTGAAATTAAGTTTGAAATTGAAGTTGAAGTTGAAATTGAAGTTGAAATTGAAGTTAAATTTGAAGTTGAAATTGAAGTTGAAATTGAAGTTGAAACTGAAGTTGAAATTAAAGTTAAAATTGAAATTGAATTTGAAGTTAAAATTGAAGTTAAAATTAAGTTGAAATTGAAGCTGAAAGTGAAGTTGAAATTGAAGTTTAAGTTTAAGTAAAGTTAAAGTTGAAGTTAAAGTTGAATTTGAAGTTGAACTTGAAAGTGAAGTTGAAGTTGAAGTTAAGTTGAAGTTGAAATTAAGTTTGAAATTGAAGTTGAAGTTGAAATTGAAGTTGAAATTGAAGTTGAAACTGAAGTTGAAATTAAAATTAAAATTGAAATTGAATTTGAAGTTAAAATTGAAGTTAAAATTAAGTTGAAATTGAAGTTGAAAGTGAAGTTGAAATTGAAGTTCAAATTGATGTTAAAATTGAAGTTGAAATTGAAGTTGAAATTGAAGTTGAAATTGAAGTTGAAATTGAAGTTAAACTTAAGTTGAAATTGAAGTTGAAAGTGAAGTTGAAATTGAAGTTGAAATTGATGTTAAAATTGAAGTTGAAATTGAAGTTGAAATTGAAGTTGAAATTAAAGTTGAAATTGATGTTGAAATTGAAGTTGAAATTGAAGTTGAAATTGAAGTTGAAATTAAAATTAAAATTGAAATTGAATTTGAAGTTAAAATTGAAGTTAAAATTAAGTTGAAATTGAAGTTGAAAGTGAAGTTGAAATTGAAGTTCAAATTGATGTTAAAATTGAAGTTGAAATTGAAGTTGAAATTGAAGTTGAAATTGAAGTTGAAATTGAAGTTGAAATTGAAGTTAAACTTAAGTTGAAATTGAAGTTGAAAGTGAAGTTGAAATTGAAGTTGAAATTGAAGTTGAAATTGATGTTAAAATTGAAGTTGAAATTGAAGTTGAAATTGAAGTTGAAATTGAAGTTGAAATTGAAGTTGAAATTAAAGTTGAAATTGATGTTGAAATTGAAGTTGAAATTGAAGTTGAAATTGAAAGTTAAAATTGAAGTTGAAATTGAAATTGAAATTGAAGTTGAAATTGAAGTTGAAATTAAAGTTGAAATTGAAGTTGAAATTGAAGTTGAAATTGAAGTTAAAATTGAAGTTTAAGTTTAAGTAAAGTTAAAGTTGAAGTTAAAGTTGAATTTGAAGTTGAACTTGAAAGTGAAGTTGAAGTTGAAGTTGAAGTTGAAGTTAAGTTGAAGTTGAAATTAAGTTTGAAATTGAAGTTGAAGTTGAAATTGAAGTTAAAATTGAAGTTAAATTTGAAGTTGAAATTGAAGTTGAAATTGAAGTTGAAATTGATGTTAAAATTGAAGTTGAAATTGAAGTTGAAATTGAAGTTGAAATTGAAGTTAAAATTGAAGTTGAAATTGAAGTTAAAATTGAAGTTGTAATTGAAGTAGAAATTGAAGTTGAAATTGATGTTGAAATTGAAGTTGAAATTGAAGTTTAAATTGAAAGTTAAAATTGAAGTTGAAATTGAAATTGAAATTGAAGTTGAAATTGAAGTTGAAATTAAAGTTGAAATTGAAGTTGAAATTGAAGTTGAAATTGAAGTTAAAATTGAAGTTTAAGTTTAAGTAAAGTTAAAGTTGAAGTTAAAGTTGAATTTGAAGTTGAACTTGAAAGTGAAGTTGAAGTTGAAGTTGAAGTTAAGTTGAAGTTGAAATTAAGTTTGAAATTGAAGTTGAAGTTGAAATTGAAGTTGAAATTGAAGTTTAATTTGAAGTTGAAATTGAAGTTGAAATTGAAGTTGAAATTGAAGTTGAAATTAAAGTTAAAATTGAAATTGAATTTCAAGTTAAAATTGAAGTTAAAATTAAGTTGAAATTGAAGTTGAAAGTGAAGTTGAAATTGAAAGTTAAAATTGAAGTTGAAATTGAAATTGAAATTGAAGTTGAAATTGAAGTTGAAATTAAAGTTGAAATTGAAGTTGAAATTGAAGTTGAAATTGAAGTTAAAATTGAAGTTTAAGTTTAAGTAAAGTTAAAGTTGAAGTTAAAGTTGAATTTGAAGTTGAACTTGAAAGTGAAGTTGAAGTTGAAGTTGAAGTTGAAGTTAAGTTGAAGTTGAAATTAAGTTTGAAATTGAAGTTGAAGTTGAAATTGAAGTTGAAATTGAAGTTGAAATTGAAGTTAAAATTGAAGTTGAAATTGAAGTTAAAATTGAAGTTTAAGTTTAAGTAAAGTTAAAGTTGAAGTTAAAGTTGAATTTGAAGTTGAACTTGAAAGTGAAGTTGAAGTTGAAGTTGAAGTTAAGTTGAAGTTGAAATTAAGTTTGAAAATGAAGTTGAAGTTGAAATTGAAGTTGAAATTGAAGTTTAATTTGAAGTTGAAATTGAAGTTGAAATTGAAGTTGAAACTGAAGTTGAAATTAAAGTTAAAATTGAAATTGAATTTGAAGTTAAAATTGAAGTTAAAATTAAGTTGAAATTGAAGTTGAAAGTGAAGTTGAAATTGAAAGTTAAAATTGAAGTTGAAATTGAAATTGAAATTGAAGTTGAAATTGAAGTTGAAATTAAAGTTGAAATTGAAGTTGAAATTGAAGTTGAAATTGAAGTTAAAATTGAAGTTTAAGTTTAAGTAAAGTTAAAGTTGAAGTTAAAGTTGAATTTGAAGTTGAACTTGAAAGTGAAGTTGAAGTTGAAGTTGAAGTTGAAGTTAAGTTGAAGTTGAAATTAAGTTTGAAATTGAAGTTGAAGTTGAAATTGAAGTTGAAATTGAAGTTAAATTTGAAGTTGAAATTGAAGTTGAAATTGAAGTTGAAACTGAAGTTGAAATTAAAGTTAAAATTGAAATTGAATTTGAAGTTAAAATTGAAGTTAAAATTAAGTTGAAATTGAAGTTGAAAGTGAAGTTGAAATTGAAAGTTAAAATTGAAGTTGAAATTGAAATTGAAATTGAAGTTGAAATTGAAGTTGAAATTAAAGTTGAAATTGAAGTTGAAATTGAAGTTGAAATTGAAGTTAAAATTGAAGTATAAGTTTAAGTAAAGTTAAAGTTGAAGTTAAAGTTGAATTTGAAGTTGAACTTGAAAGTGAAGTTGAAGTTGAAGTTGAAGTTGAAGTTGAAGTTAAGTTGAAGTTGAAATTAAGTTTGAAATTGAAGTTGAAGTTGAAATTGAAGTTGAAATTGAAGTTAAATTTGAAGTTGAAATTGTAGTTGAAATTGAAGTTGAAACTGAAGTTGAAATTAAAGTTAAAATTGAAATTGAATTTGAAGTTAAAATTGAAGTTAAAATTAAGTTGAAATTGAAGTTGAAAGTGAATTTAAAATTGAAGTTGAAATTGAAGTTGAAATTGAAGTTGAAATTGAAGTTGAAATTGAAGTTGAAATTGAAGTTGAAATTGAAGTTGAAATTGAAGTTAAACTTAAGTTGAAATTGAAGTTGAAAGTGAAGTTGAAATTGAAGTTGAAATTGATGTTAAAATTGAAGTTGAAATTGAAGTTGAAATTGAAGTTGAAATTGAAGTTGAAATTGAAGTTGAAATTAAAGTTGAAATTGATGTTGAAATTGAAGTTGAAATTGAAGTTGAAATTGAAAGTTAAAATTGAAGTTGAAATTGAAGTTGAAATTAAAGTTGAAATTGAAGTTGAAATTGAAGTTGAAATTGAAGTTAAAATTGAAGTTTAAGTTTAAGTAAAGTTAAAGTTGAAGTTAAAGTTGAATTTGAAGTTGAACTTGAAAGTGAAGTTGAAGTTGAAGTTGAAGTTGAAGTTAAGTTGAAGTTGAAATTAAGTTTGAAATTGAAGTTGAAGTTGAAATTGAAGTTAAAATTGAAGTTAAATTTGAAGTTGAAATTGAAGTTGAAATTGAAGTTGAAATTGATGTTAAAATTGAAGTTGAAATTGAAGTTGAAATTGAAGTTGAAATTGAAGTTGAAATTGAAGTTAAAATTGAAGTTGAAATTGAAGTTAAAATTGAAGTTGTAATTGAAGTAGAAATTGAAGTTGAAATTGATGTTGAAATTGAAGTTGAAATTGAAGTTTAAATTGAAAGTTAAAATTGAAGTTGAAATTGAAATTGAAATTGAAGTTGAAATTGAAGTTGAAATTAAAGTTGAAATTGAAGTTGAAATTGAAGTTGAAATTGAAGTTAAAATTGAAGTTTAAGTTTAAGTAAAGTTAAAGTTGAAGTTAAAGTTGAATTTGAAGTTGAACTTGAAAGTGAAGTTGAAGTTGAAGTTGAAGTTAAGTTGAAGTTGAAATTAAGTTTGAAATTGAAGTTGAAGTTGAAATTGAAGTTGAAATTGAAGTTTAATTTGAAGTTGAAATTGAAGTTGAAATTGAAGTTGAAATTGAAGTTGAAATTAAAGTTAAAATTGAAATTGAATTTCAAGTTAAAATTGAAGTTAAAATTAAGTTGAAATTGAAGTTGAAAGTGAAGTTGAAATTGAAAGTTAAAATTGAAGTTGAAATTGAAATTGAAATTGAAGTTGAAATTGAAGTTGAAATTAAAGTTGAAATTGAAGTTGAAATTGAAGTTGAAATTGAAGTTAAAATTGAAGTTTAAGTTTAAGTAAAGTTAAAGTTGAAGTTAAAGTTGAATTTGAAGTTGAACTTGAAAGTGAAGTTGAAGTTGAAGTTGAAGTTGAAGTTAAGTTGAAGTTGAAATTAAGTTTGAAATTGAAGTTGAAGTTGAAATTGAAGTTGAAATTGAAGTTGAAATTGAAGTTAAAATTGAAGTTGAAATTGAAGTTAAAATTGAAGTTTAAGTTTAAGTAAAGTTAAAGTTGAAGTTAAAGTTGAATTTGAAGTTGAACTTGAAAGTGAAGTTGAAGTTGAAGTTGAAGTTAAGTTGAAGTTGAAATTAAGTTTGAAATTGAAGTTGAAGTTGAAATTGAAGTTGAAATTGAAGTTTAATTTGAAGTTGAAATTGAAGTTGAAATTGAAGTTGAAACTGAAGTTGAAATTAAAGTTAAAATTGAAATTGAATTTGAAGTTAAAATTGAAGTTAAAATTAAGTTGAAATTGAAGTTGAAAGTGAAGTTGAAATTGAAAGTTAAAATTGAAGTTGAAATTGAAATTGAAATTGAAGTTGAAATTGAAGTTGAAATTAAAGTTGAAATTGAAGTTGAAATTGAAGTTGAAATTGAAGTTAAAATTGAAGTTTAAGTTTAAGTAAAGTTAAAGTTGAAGTTAAAGTTGAATTTGAAGTTGAACTTGAAAGTGAAGTTGAAGTTGAAGTTGAAGTTGAAGTTAAGTTGAAGTTGAAATTAAGTTTGAAATTGAAGTTGAAGTTGAAATTGAAGTTGAAATTGAAGTTAAATTTGAAGTTGAAATTGAAGTTGAAATTGAAGTTGAAACTGAAGTTGAAATTAAAGTTAAAATTGAAATTGAATTTGAAGTTAAAATTGAAGTTAAAATTAAGTTGAAATTGAAGTTGAAAGTGAAGTTGAAATTGAAAGTTAAAATTGAAGTTGAAATTGAAATTGAAATTGAAGTTGAAATTGAAGTTGAAATTAAAGTTGAAATTGAAGTTGAAATTGAAGTTGAAATTGAAGTTAAAATTGAAGTATAAGTTTAAGTAAAGTTAAAGTTGAAGTTAAAGTTGAATTTGAAGTTGAACTTGAAAGTGAAGTTGAAGTTGAAGTTGAAGTTGAAGTTGAAGTTAAGTTGAAGTTGAAATTAAGTTTGAAATTGAAGTTGAAGTTGAAATTGAAGTTGAAATTGAAGTTAAATTTGAAGTTGAAATTGAAGTTGAAATTAAAGTTGAAATTGATGTTGAAATTGAAGTTGAAATTGAAGTTGAAATTGAAGTTGAAATTGAAGTTGAAATTGAAGTTGAAATTGAAGTTGAAATTAAAGTTGAAATTGATGTTGAAATTGAAGTTGAAATTGAAGTTGAAATTGAAAGTTAAAATTGAAGTTGAAATTGAAATTGAAATTGAAGTTGAAATTGAAGTTGAAATTAAAGTTGAAATTGAAGTTGAAATTGAAGTTGAAATTGAAGTTAAAATTGAAGTTTAAGTTTAAGTAAAGTTAAAGTTGAAGTTAAAGTTGAATTTGAAGTTGAACTTGAAAGTGAAGTTGAAGTTGAAGTTAAGTTGAAGTTGAAATTAAGTTTGAAATTGAAGTTGAAGTTGAAATTGAAGTTGAAATTGAAGTTGAAACTGAAGTTGAAATTAAAATTAAAATTGAAATTGAATTTGAAGTTAAAATTGAAGTTAAAATTAAGTTGAAATTGAAGTTGAAAGTGAAGTTGAAATTGAAGTTCAAATTGATGTTAAAATTGAAGTTGAAATTGAAGTTGAAATTGAAGTTGAAATTGAAGTTGAAATTGAAGTTAAACTTAAGTTGAAATTGAAGTTGAAAGTGAAGTTGAAATTGAAGTTGAAATTGATGTTAAAATTGAAGTTGAAATTGAAGTTGAAATTGAAGTTGAAATTAAAGTTGAAATTGATGTTGAAATTGAAGTTGAAATTGAAGTTGAAATTGAAGTTGAAATTAAAATTAAAATTGAAATTGAATTTGAAGTTAAAATTGAAGTTAAAATTAAGTTGAAATTGAAGTTGAAAGTGAAGTTGAAATTGAAGTTCAAATTGATGTTAAAATTGAAGTTGAAATTGAAGTTGAAATTGAAGTTGAAATTGAAGTTGAAATTGAAGTTGAAATTGAAGTTAAACTTAAGTTGAAATTGAAGTTGAAAGTGAAGTTGAAATTGAAGTTGAAATTGATGTTAAAATTGAAGTTGAAATTGAAGTTGAAATTGAAGTTGAAATTGAAGTTGAAATTGAAGTTGAAATTAAAGTTGAAATTGATGTTGAAATTGAAGTTGAAATTGAAGTTGAAATTGAAAGTTAAAATTGAAGTTGAAATTGAAATTGAAATTGAAGTTGAAATTGAAGTTGAAATTGAAGTTGAAATTAAAGTTGAAATTGAAGTTGAAATTGAAGTTGAAATTGAAGTTAAAATTGAAGTTTAAGTTTAAGTAAAGTTAAAGTTGAAGTTAAAGTTGAATTTGAAGTTGAACTTGAAAGTGAAGTTGAAGTTGAAGTTGAAGTTGAAGTTAAGTTGAAGTTGAAATTAAGTTTGAAATTGAAGTTGAAGTTGAAATTGAAGTTAAAATTGAAGTTAAATTTGAAGTTGAAATTGAAGTTGAAATTGAAGTTGAAATTGATGTTAAAATTGAAGTTGAAATTGAAGTTGAAATTGAAGTTGAAATTGAAGTTAAAATTGAAGTTGAAATTGAAGTTAAAATTGAAGTTGTAATTGAAGTAGAAATTGAAGTTGAAATTGATGTTGAAATTGAAGTTGAAATTGAAGTTTAAATTGAAAGTTAAAATTGAAGTTGAAATTGAAATTGAAATTGAAGTTGAAATTGAAGTTGAAATTAAAGTTGAAATTGAAGTTGAAATTGAAGTTGAAATTGAAGTTTAATTTGAAGTTGAAATTGAAGTTGAAATTGAAGTTGAAATTGAAGTTGAAATTAAAGTTAAAATTGAAATTGAATTTCAAGTTAAAATTGAAGTTAAAATTAAGTTGAAATTGAAGTTGAAAGTGAAGTTGAAATTGAAAGTTAAAATTGAAGTTGAAATTGAAATTGAAATTGAAGTTGAAATTGAAGTTGAAATTAAAGTTGAAATTGAAGTTGAAATTGAAGTTGAAATTGAAGTTAAAATTGAAGTTTAAGTTTAAGTAAAGTTAAAGTTGAAGTTAAAGTTGAATTTGAAGTTGAACTTGAAAGTGAAGTTGAAGTTGAAGTTGAAGTTGAAGTTAAGTTGAAGTTGAAATTAAGTTTGAAATTGAAGTTGAAGTTGAAATTGAAGTTGAAATTGAAGTTGAAATTGAAGTTAAAATTGAAGTTTAAGTTTAAGTAAAGTTAAAGTTGAAGTTAAAGTTGAATTTGAAGTTGAACTTGAAAGTGAAGTTGAAGTTGAAGTTGAAGTTAAGTTGAAGTTGAAATTAAGTTTGAAATTGAAGTTGAAGTTGAAATTGAAGTTGAAATTGAAGTTTAATTTGAAGTTGAAATTGAAGTTGAAATTGAAGTTGAAACTGAAGTTGAAATTAAAGTTAAAATTGAAATTGAATTTGAAGTTAAAATTGAAGTTAAAATTAAGTTGAAATTGAAGTTGAAAGTGAAGTTGAAATTGAAAGTTAAAATTGAAGTTGAAATTGAAATTGAAATTGAAGTTGAAATTGAAGTTGAAATTAAAGTTGAAATTGAAGTTGAAATTGAAGTTGAAATTGAAGTTAAAATTGAAGTTTAAGTTTAAGTAAAGTTAAAGTTGAAGTTAAAGTTGAATTTGAAGTTGAACTTGAAAGTGAAGTTGAAGTTGAAGTTGAAGTTGAAGTTAAGTTGAAGTTGAAATTAAGTTTGAAATTGAAGTTGAAGTTGAAATTGAAGTTGAAATTGAAGTTAAATTTGAAGTTGAAATTGAAGTTGAAATTGAAGTTGAAACTGAAGTTGAAATTAAAGTTAAAATTGAAATTGAATTTGAAGTTAAAATTGAAGTTAAAATTAAGTTGAAATTGAAGTTGAAAGTGAAGTTGAAATTGAAAGTTAAAATTGAAGTTGAAATTGAAATTGAAATTGAAGTTGAACTTGAAGTTGAAATTAAAGTTGAAATTGAAGTTGAAATTGAAGTTGAAATTGAAGTTAAAATTGAAGTATAAGTTTAAGTAAAGTTAAAGTTGAAGTTAAAGTTGAATTTGAAGTTGAACTTGAAAGTGAAGTTGAAGTTGAAGTTGAAGTTGAAGTTGAAGTTAAGTTGAAGTTGAAATTAAGTTTGAAATTGAAGTTGAAGTTGAAATTGAAGTTGAAATTGAAGTTAAATTTGAAGTTGAAATTGAAGTTGAAATTGAAGTTGAAACTGAAGTTGAAATTAAAGTTAAAATTGAAATTGAATTTGAAGTTAAAATTGAAGTTAAAATTAAGTTGAAATTGAAGTTGAAAGTGAAGTTGAAATCGAAGTTCAAATTGATGTTAAAATTGAAGTTGAAATTGAAGTTGAAATTGAAGTTGAAATTGAAGTTGAAATTGAAGTTGAAATTGAAGTTAAAATTAAGTTGAAATTGAAGTTGAAAGTGAAGTTGAAATTGAAGTTGAAATTGATGTTAAAATTGAAGTTGAAATTGAAGTTGAAATTGAAGTTGAAATTGAAGTTGAAATTGAAGTTGAAATTAAAGTTGAAATTGATGTTGAAATTGAAGTTGAAATTGAAGTTGAAATTGAAAGTTAAAATTGAAGTTGAAATTGAAATTGAAATTGAAGTTGAAATTGAAGTTGAAATTAAAGTTGAAATTGAAGTTGAAATTGAAGTTGAAATTGAAGTTAAAATTGAAGTTTAAGTTTAAGTAAAGTTAAAGTTGAAGTTAAAGTTGAATTTGAAGTTGAACTTGAAAGTGAAGTTGAAGTTGAAGTTGAAGTTGAAGTTAAGTTGAAGTTGAAATTAAGTTTGAAATTGAAGTTGAAGTTGAAATTGAAGTTTAAATTGAAGTTAAATTTGAAGTTGAAATTGAAGTTGAAATTGAAGTTGAAATTGATGTTAAAATTGAAGTTGAAATTGAAGTTGAAATTGAAGTTGAAATTGAAGTTAAAATTGAAGTTGAAATTGAAGTTAAAATTGAAGTTGTAATTGAAGTAGAAATTGAAGTTGAAATTGATGTTGAAATTGAAGTTGAAATTGAAGTTGAAATTGAAAGTTAAAATTGAAGTTGAAATTGAAATTGAAATTGAAGTTGAAATTGAAGTTGAAATTAAAGTTGAAATTGAAGTTGAAATTGAAGTTGAAATTGAAGTTAAAATTGAAGTTTAAGTTTAAGTAAAGTTAAAGTTGAAGTTAAAGTTGAATTTGAAGTTGAACTTGAAAGTGAAGTTGAAGTTGAAGTTGAAGTTGAAGTTAAGTTGAAGTTGAAATTAAGTTTGAAATTGAAGTTGAAGTTGAAATTGAAGTTGAAATTGAAGTTTAATTTGAAGTTGAAATTGAAGTTGAAATTGAAGTTGAAACTGAAGTTGAAATTAAAGTTAAAATTGAAATTGAATTTGAAGTTAAAATTGAAGTTAAAATTAAGTTGAAATTGAAGTTGAAAGTGAAGTTGAAATTGAAAGTTAAAATTGAAGTTGAAATTGAAATTGAAATTGAAGTTGAAATTGAAGTTGAAATTAAAGTTGAAATTGAAGTTGAAATTGAAGTTGAAATTGAAGTTAAAATTGAAGTTTAAGTTTAAGTAAAGTTAAAGTTGAAGTTAAAGTTGAATTTGAAGTTGAACTTGAAAGTGAAGTTGAAGTTGAAGTTGAAGTTGAAGTTAAGTTGAAGTTGAAATTAAGTTTGAAATTGAAGTTGAAGTTGAAATTGAAGTTGAAATTGAAGTTAAATTTGAAGTTGAAATTGAAGTTGAAATTGAAGTTGAAACTGAAGTTGAAATTAAAGTTAAAATTGAAATTGAATTTGAAGTTAAAATTGAAGTTAAAATTAAGTTGAAATTGAAGTTGAAAGTGAAGTTGAAAGTGAAGTTGAAATTGAAAATTAAAATTGAAGTTGAAATTGAAATTGAAATTGAAGTTGAAATTGAAGTTGAAATTAAAGTTGAAATTGAAGTTGAAATTGAAATTGAAAGTGAAGTTGAAATTGAAGTTGAAATTGATGTTAAAATTGAAGTTGAAATTGAAGTTGAAATTGAAGTTGAAATTGAAGTTAAAATTGAAGTTTAAGTTTAAGTAAAGTTAAAGTTGAAGTTAAAGTTGAATTTGAAGTTGAACTTGAAAGTGAAGTTGAAGTTGAAGTTGAAGTTGAAGTTAAGTTGAAGTTGAAGTTGAAGTTGAAATTGAAGTTGAAATTGAAGTTAAATTTGAAGTTGAAATTGAAGTTGAAATTGAAGTTGAAACTGAAGTTGAAATTAAAGTTAAAATTGAAATTGAATTTGAAGTTAAAATTGAAGTTAAAATTAAGTTGAAATTGAAGTTGAAAGTGAAGTTGAAATTGAAGTTCAAATTGATGTTAAAATTGAAGTTGAAATTGAAGTTGAAATTGAAGTTGAAATTGAAGTTGAAATTGAAGTTGAAATTGAAGTTGAAATTGAAGTTAAAATTAAGTTGAAATTGAAATTGAAAGTGAAGTTGAAATTGAAGTTGAAATTGATGTTAAAATTGAAGTTGAAATTGAAGTTGAAATTGAAGTTGAAATTGAAGTTGAAATTGAAGTTGAAATTAAAGTTGAAATTGATGTTGAAATTGAAGTTGAAATTGAAGTTGAAATTGAAAGTTAAAATTGAAGTTGAAATTGAAATTGAAATTGAAGTTGAAATTGAAGTTGAAATTAAAGTTGAAATTGAAGTTGAAATTGAAGTTGAAATTGAAGTTAAAATTGAAGTTTAAGTTTAAGTAAAGTTAAAGTTGAAGTTAAAGTTGAATTTGAAGTTGAACTTGAAAGTGAAGTTGAAGTTGAAGTTGAAGTTGAAGTTAAGTTGAAGTTGAAATTAAGTTTGAAATTGAAGTTGAAGTTGAAATTGAAGTTGAAATTGAAGTTAAATTTGAAGTTGAAATTGAAGTTGAAATTGAAGTTGAAACTGAAGTTGAAATTAAAGTTAAAATTGAAATTGAATTTGAAGTTAAAATTGAAGTTAAAATTAAGTTGAAATTGAAGTTGAAAGTGAAGTTGAAATTGAAGTTCAAATTGATGTTAAAATTGAAGTTGAAATTGAACTGGAAATTGAAGTTGAAATTGAAGTTGAAATTGAAGTTGAAATTGAAGTTAAAATTAAGTTGAAATTGAAGTTGAAAGTGAAGTTGAAATTGAAGTTGAAATTGATGTTAAAATTGAAGTTGAAATTGAAGTTGAAATTGTGGTTGAAATTGAAGTTGAAATTGAAGTTGAAATTGAAGTTAAAATTGAAGTTGAAATTGAAGTAGAAATTGAAGTTGAAATTGAAGTTGAAATTGAAATTAAAACTGAAGTTGAAATTAAATTTGAAATTGAAGTTGAAATTGAAGTTGAAATTGAAGTTGAAATTGAAGTTAAAATTGAAGTTAAAATTAAGTTGAAATTGAAGTTGAAATTGAAGTTGAAATTGAAGTTGAAATTGATGTTAAAATTGAAGTTAAAATTGAATTTGAAATTGAAGTTGAAATTGATGTTGAAATTGAAGTTGAAATTGAAGTTGAAATTGGAGTTGAAATTGAAGTTGAAATTGAAGTTGAAATTGAAGTTGAAATTGAAATTGAAATTGAAGTTGAAATTGAAGTTGAAGTTGAAATTGAAGTTGAAATTGAAGTTGAAACTGAAGTTGAAATTGATGTTAAAATTGAAGTTGAAATTGAAGTTGAAATTGAAGTTGAAATTGAAGTTGAAATTGAAGTTGAAATTGAAGTTGAAATTGAAGTTGAAATTGAAATTAAAATTGAAGTCGAAATTGAAGTTGAAATTGAAGTTGAAATTGAAGTTGAAATTGAAGTTGAAATTGAAGTTGAAATTGAAGTTAAAATTGAAGTTGAAATTGAAGTTGAAATTGAAGTTGAAATTGAAGTTGAAATTGAAATTAAAATTGAAGTCGAAATTGAAGTTGAAATTGAAGTTGAAATTGAAGTTGAAATTGAAGTTGAAATTGAAGTTGAAATTGAAGTTAAGTTGAAGTTGAAATTAAGTTTGAAATTGAAGTTGAAGTTGAAATTGAAGTTGAAATTGAAGTTAAATTTGAAGTTGAAATTGAAGTTGAAATTGAAGTTGAAACTGAAGTTGAAATTAAAGTTAAAATTGAAATTGAATTTGAAGTTAAAATTGAAGTTAAAATTAAGTTGAAATTGAAGTTGAAAGTGAAGTTGAAATTGAAAGTTAAAATTGAAGTTGAAATTGAAATTGAAAGTGAAGTTGAAATTGAAGTTGAAATTAAAGTTGAAATTGAAGTTGAAATTGAAATTGAAAGTGAAGTTGAAATTGAAGTTGAAATTGATGTTAAAATTGAAGTTGAAATTGAAGTTGAAATTGAAGTTAAAATTGAAGTTTAAGTTTAAGTAAAGTTAAAGTTGAAGTTAAAGTTGAATTTGAAGTTGAACTTGAAAGTGAAGTTGAAGTTGAAGTTGAAGTTGAAGTTAAGTTGAAGTTGAAGTTGAAGTTGAAATTGAAGTTGAAATTGAAGTTAAATTTGAAGTTGAAATTGAAGTTGAAATTGAAGTTGAAACTGAAGTTGAAATTAAAGTTAAAATTGAAATTGAATTTGAAGTTAAAATTGAAGTTAAAATTAAGTTGAAATTGAAGTTGAAAGTGAAGTTGAAATTGAAGTTCAAATTGATGTTAAAATTGAAGTTGAAATTGAAGTTGAAATTGAAGTTGAAATTGAAGTTGAAATTGAAGTTGAAATTGAAGTTAAAATTAAGTTGAAATTGAAATTGAAAGTGAAGTTGAAATTGAAGTTGAAATTGATGTTAAAATTGAAGTTGAAATTGAAGTTGAAATTGAAGTTGAAATTGAAGTTGAAATTGAAGTTGAAATTAAAGTTGAAATTGATGTTGAAATTGAAGTTGAAATTGAAGTTGAAATTGAAAGTTAAAATTGAAGTTGAAATTGAAATTGAAATTGAAGTTGAAATTGAAGTTGAAATTAAAGTTGAAATTGAAGTTGAAATTGAAGTTGAAATTGAAGTTAAAATTGAAGTTTAAGTTTAAGTAAAGTTAAAGTTGAAGTTAAAGTTGAATTTGAAGTTGAACTTGAAAGTGAAGTTGAAGTTGAAGTTGAAGTTGAAGTTAAGTTGAAGTTGAAATTAAGTTTGAAATTGAAGTTGAAGTTGAAATTGAAGTTGAAATTGAAGTTAAATTTGAAGTTGAAATTGAAGTTGAAATTGAAGTTGAAACTGAAGTTGAAATTAAAGTTAAAATTGAAATTGAATTTGAAGTTAAAATTGAAGTTAAAATTAAGTTGAAATTGAAGTTGAAAGTGAAGTTGAAATTGAAGTTCAAATTGATGTTAAAATTGAAGTTGAAATTGAAGTTGAAATTGAAGTTGAAATTGAAGTTGAAATTGAAGTTGAAATTGAAATTAAAATTAAGTTGAAATTGAAGTTGAAAGTGAAGTTGAAATTGAAGTTGAAATTGATGTTAAAATTGAAGTTGAAATTGAAGTTGAAATTGTGGTTGAAATTGAAGTTGAAATTGAAGTTGAAATTGAAGTTAAAATTGAAGTTGAAATTGAAGTAGAAATTGAAGTTGAAATTGAAGTTGAAATTGAAATTAAAACTGAAGTTGAAATTAAATTTGAAATTGAAGTTGAAATTGAAGTTGAAATTGAAGTTGAAATTGAAGTTAAAATTGAAGTTAAAATTAAGTTGAAATTGAAGTTGAAATTGAAGTTGAAATTGAAGTTGAAATTGATGTTAAAATTGAAGTTAAAATTGAATTTGAAATTGAAGTTGAAATTGATGTTGAAATTGAAGTTGAAATTGAAGTTGAAATTGGAGTTGAAATTGAAGTTGAAATTGAAGTTGAAATTGAAGTTGAAATTGAAATTGAAATTGAAGTTGAAATTGAAGTTGAAGTTGAAATTGAAGTTGAAATTGAAGTTGAAACTGAAGTTGAAATTGATGTTAAAATTGAAGTTGAAATTGAAGTTGAAATTGAAGTTGAAATTGAAGTTGAAATTGAAGTTGAAATTGAAGTTGAAATTGAAGTTGAAATTGAAGTTGAAATTGAAATTAAAATTGAAGTCGAAATTGAAGTTGAAATTGAAGTTGAAATTGAAGTTGAAATTGAAGTTGAAATTGAAGTTGAAATTGAAGTTAAAATTGAAGTTGAAATTGAAGTTGAAATTGAAGTTGAAATTGAAGTTGAAATTGAAATTAAAATTGAAGTCGAAATTGAAGTTGAAATTGAAGTTGAAATTGAAGTTGAAATTGAAGTTGAAATTGAAGTTGAAATTGAAGTTAAAATTGAAGTTGAAATTGAAGTTAAAATTGAAGTTGAAATTTAAGTTGAAATTGAAGTTGAAATTGAAGTTAAAATTGAAGTTAAAATTAAGTTGAAATTGAAGTTGAAATTGAAGTTGAAATTGAAGTTGAAATTGAAGTTGAAATTGAAGTTGAAATTGATGTTAAAATTGAAGTTGAAATTGAAATTGAAATTGAAGTTGAAATTGAAATTAAAATTGAAGTCGAAATTGAAGTTGAAAATGAAGTTGAAATTGAAGTTGAAATTGAAGTTGAAATTGAAGTTGAAATTGAATTTGAAATTGAAGTTGAAATTGAAGTTAAAATTGAAGTTAAAATTGAATTTGAAATTGAAGTTGAAATTGATGTTGAAATTGAAGTTGAAATTGAAGTTGAAATTGGAGTTGAAATTGAAGTTGAAATTGAAGTTGAAATTGAAGTTGAAATTGAAGTTGAAATTGAAGTTGAAATTGAAATTGAAATTGAAGTTGAAATTGAAGTTGAAGTTGAAATTGAAGTTGAAATTGAAGTTGAAACTGAAGTTGAAATTTAAGTTGAAATTGATGTTAAAATTGAAGTTGAAATTGAAGTTGAAATTGAAGTTGAAATTGAAGTTGAAATTGAAATTAAAATTGAAGTCGAAAGTGAAGTTGAAATTGAAGTTGAAATTGAAGTTGAAATTGAAGTTGAAATTGAAGTTAAAATTGAAGTTGAAAATGAAGTTGAAATTGAAGTTGAAATGGAAGTTGAAATTGAATTTGAAATTGAAGTTGAAATTGAAGTTGAAATTGGAGTTGAAATTGAAGTTGAAATTGAAGTTGAAATTGAAGTTGAAATTGAAGTTGAAATTGAAGTTGAAATTGAAGTTAAAATTGAAGTTGAAAATGAAGTTGAAATTGAAGTTGAATTTGAATTTGAAATTGAAGTTGAAATTGAAGTTGAAATTGGAGGTGAAATTGAAGTTGAAATTGAAGTTGAAATTGAAGTTGAATTTGAAGGTGAACTTGAAAGTGAAGTTGAAGTTGAAATTGAAGTTGAAAGTGAAGTTGAAATTGAAGTTGAAATTGAAGTTGAAATTGATGTTAAAATTGAAGTTGAAATTGAAGTTGAAATTGAAGTTGAAATTGAAAGTTAAAATTGAAGTTGAAATTGAAGTTGAAATTGAAGTTGAAATTGAAGTTGAAATTGAAGTTGAAATAGAAGTTAAAATTGAAGTTTAAGTTTAAGTAAAGTTAAAGTTGAATTTGAAGATGAATTTGAAATTGAGGTTGAAGTTGAAGTTGAAGTTGAAATTGAAGATGACATTGAAGTTGATGTTGAAATTGAATTTGATCTTGAAGTTGAAGTTGATGTTGAGGTTGAAGTTGTTGATGAAGTTGAAGTTGAAGATGAAGTTGAAGTTGAAGTTGAAGCTGAAATTGAAGATGAAATTAAAATTGAATTTGATGTTGAGGTTGAAGTTGTACTTGAAGTTGAAGATGATGTTGATGTTAAAGTTATTGTAGAAGTTGAAGTTGAATATGAAGTTAAAATTGAATTTTATGTTGAGGTTGAAGTTGAAATAGAAGTTGAAGTTGAAGTTAAAGTTGAAGTTGAGGTTGAAGTTGTTGTTGAAGTTGTAGTTGAAGATAAAGTTGAAGTTGAAGTTGAAGTTGAAAATAAATTTGAAGTTGAATTTGAAGTTGAAGTTAAAGTTAAAGTTAAAGTTGAATTTGAAGATGAATTTGAAGTTGAGGTTGAAGTTGAAGTTGAAGTTGAAATTGAAATTGAAGTTGAAGTTAAAGTTTCAGTTGAAATTGAAGATGACATTGAAGTTGAAGATGAAGTTGAAGTTGAAGTTGAAGCTGAAATTGAAGATGAAATTAAAATTGAATTTGAAGTTGAGGTTGAAGTTGTACTTGAAGTTGAAGATGATGTTGATGTTAAAGTTATTGTAGAAGTTGAAGTTGAATATGAAGTTAAAATTGAAGTTTATGTTTAAGTTGCAGTTGAATTAAAGATAAAATTGAAGTTAAATTTGAAGATGAGGTTGAAGTTGCAGTTGAAGTAAAAATTGAAGTTGAAGTTAAGTTGAAGTTGAAGTTATAGTTGAAGTTGAGGTTGAAGTTGTTGTTGAAGTTGTAGTTGAAGATAAAGTTGAAGTTGAAGTTGAAGTTGAAGTTAAAGAAGAAGTTGATGTTGAAGTTGAAGTTAAAGTTGAAGTTGAGGTTGAAGTTGTTGTTGAAGTTGTAGTTGAAGATAAAGTTGAAGTTGAAGTTGAAGTTGAAGTTAAAGAAGAAGTTGATGTTGAAGTTGAAGTTAAAGTTGAAGTTGAGGTTGAAGTTGTTGTTGAAGTTGTAGTTGAAGTTGAAGTTGAAGTTGAAGTTTAAGTTGAAGTTGAAGTTGAAGTTGAAGTTATAGTTGAAGTTGAGGTTGAAGTTGTTGTTGAAGTTGTAGTTGAAGATAAAGTTGAAGTTGAAGTTGAAGTTGAAGTTGAAGTTAAAGAAGAAGTTGATGTTGAAGTTGAAGTTAAAGTTGAAGTTGAGGTTGAAGTTGTTGTTGAAGTTGTAGTTGAAGTTGAAGTTGAAGTTGAAATAGAAGTTAAAGTTGAAGTTAAAGTAGAAGTTGATGTTGAAGTTGAAGTTGAAGTTAAAGTTGAAGTTGAAGTTGAAGTTGAAGTTATAGTTGAAGTTGAGGTTGAAGTTGTTGTTGAAGTTGTAGTTGAAGATAAAGTTGAAGTTGAAGTTGAAGTTGAAGTTGAAGTTAAAGAAGAAGTTGATGTTGAAGTTGAAGTTAAAGTTGAAGTTGAGGTTGAAGTTGTTGTTGAAGTTGTAGTTGAAGTTGAAGTTGAAGTTGAAGTTTAAGTTGAAATTGAAGATGAAATCAAAGTTGAATTTGAAGTTGAGGTTGACATTGAAGATGAAGTTAAAATTGAAGTTGAAGTTAAGTTGAAGATGACATTGAAGTTGGAGTTGAAGTAGGTGTTGAAGTTGAAGTTGAAGTTGAATTTGAAGTTGAAACTGAAGTTGAAGTTGAAATTAAATTTGAAGTTGAATATGAAGTTGAAGTTAAAGTTAAAGTTGAATTTGAAGATGAATTTGAAGTTGAGTTTGAAGTTGAAGTTGAAGTTGAAATTGAAATTGAAGTTGAAGTTAAAGTTTCAGTTGAAATTGAAGATGAAGTTGAAGTTGAAGTTGAAGCTGAAATTGAAAATGAAATTGAAATTGAATTTGAAGTTGAGGTTGAAGTTGTACTTGAAGTTGAAGATGATGTTGATGTTAAAGTTGAAATTGAAGTTGAAACTGAAGTTGAAATTGAAGTTGAAATTGAAGTTGAAATTGAAGTTGAAATTGAAGTTGAAATTGAAGTTGAAATTAAAGTTGAAATTGAAGTTGAAACTGAAGTTGAAATTGAAGTTGAAATTGAAGTTGAAATTGAAGTTGAAATTGGAGTTGAAATTGAAGTTGAAATTGAAGTTGAAATTGAAAGTTGAAATTGAAATTGAAATTGAACTTGAAGTTGAAATTGAAGTTGAAATTGAAGTTGAAATTGAAGTTGAAATTGAAGTTAAAATTGAAGTTTAAGTTTAATTGAAGTTAAAGTTGAAGATGAATTTGAAGTTGAACTTGAAAGTGAAGTTGAAGTTGAAGTTGAAGTTAAGTTGAAGATGAACTTGAAGTTGAATTTGAAAGTGAAGTTGAATTTAAAGTTGAAGTTAAGTTGAAGTTGAAGTTAAGTTTGAAATTGAAGTTTAAGTTGAATTTGAAATTAAAATTGAAGATGAAATTGAAGTTGAAATTGAAGTTGAAATTGAAGTTGAAATTGAAGTTGAAATTGAAGTAGAAATTGAAGTTGAAATTGAAGTTGAAATTGAAGTTGAAATTGAAGTTGAAATTGAAGTTGAAATTGAAGTTGAATTTTAAGTTGAAATTGAAGTTGAAACTGAAGTTGACATTGAAGTGAAATTGAAGTTGAAATTTAAGTTGAAATTGAAGTTGAAATTGAATTTGAAATTGAAGTTTAAGATTTAGTAAAGTTAAAGTTGAAGTTGAAGTTTAATTTGAAGTTGAACTTGAAAGTGAAGTTGTTGTTGAAGTTGAAGTTAAGTTTGAAATTGAAGTTAAGTAGAAGTTGAAGTTAAGTTTGAAATTGAAGTTGAAGTTGAAATTGAAGTTGAAATTGAAGTTGAAATTGAAGTTGAAATTGAAGTTGAAATTGAAGTTGAAATTGAAGTAGAAATTGAAGTTGAAATTGAAATTAAAGTAGAATTTGAAGTTGAAATTGAACTTGAAATTGAAATTGAAGTTGAAATTGAAGTTAAAATTGAAGTTGAAATTGAAGTTGAAATTGAAGTTAAAATTGAAGTTGAATTTGAAGTTGAAATTGAAGTTGAAATTGAAGTTGAAATTGAAGTTGAAATTGAAGTTGAAATTGAAGTTGAAATTGAAGTTGAAATTGAAGTTGAATTTGAAGTTGAAATTGAAGTTGAAATTGAAGTTGAAATTGAAGTTGAAATTGAAGTTGAAATTGAAGTTGAAATTGAAGTTGAAATTGAAGTTGAAATTGAAGTTGAAATTGAAGTTGAAATTGAAGTTGAAATTGAAGTTGAAATTGAAGTTGAAATTGAAGTTGAAATTGAAATTGAAATTGAAGTTAAAATTGAAGTTGAAATTGAAGTTGTATTTGTAGTTGAAATTGAAGTTGAAATTGAAGTTGAAATTGAAGTTGAAATTGAAGTTGAAATTGAAGTTGAAATTGAAGTTGCAATTGAAGTTGAAATTGAAGTTGAAATTGAAGTTGAAATTAAAGTTGAAATTGAAGTTGAAATTGAAGTTGAAATTGAAGTTGAAATTGAAGTTGAAATTGAAGTTGAAATTGGAGTTGAAATTGAAGTTGAAATTGAAGTTGAAATTGAAAGTTGAAATTGAACTTAAAATTGAACTTGAAGTTGAAATTGAAGTTGAAGTTGAAGTTGAATTTAAGTTGAAGTTCAAGTTAAGTTTGAATATTGAAGTTGAAGTTGTAAATGAAGTTGAAATTGAAGTTGAAATTCAAGTTAAAATTGAAATTGAAATTGAAGTTGAAATTGAAGTTGAAATTGAAGTTGAAATTGAAGTTGAAATTGAAGTTGAAATTGAAGTTGAAATTGAAGTTGAATTTAAGTTGAAGTTCAAGTTAAGTTTGAATATTGAAGTTGAAGTTGTAATTAAAGTTGAAATTGAAGTTGAAATTCAAGTTAAAATTGAAATTGAAATTGAAGTTGAAATTGAAGTTGAAATTGAAGTTGAAATTGAAGTTGAAATTGAAGTTGAAATTGAAGTTAAAATTGAAGTTGAAATTGAAGTTGAAATTGAAGTTGAAATTGAAGTTGAAATTGGAGTTGAAATTGAAGTTGAAATTGAAGTTGAAATTGAAGTTGAAATTGAAGTTAAAATTGAAGTTGAAATTGAAGTTGAAATTGAAGTTGAAATTGAAGTTGAAATTGAAGTTGAAATTGAAGTTAAAATTGAAGTTGAATTTGAAGTTGAAGTTGAAGTTGAATTTGAAGTTGAACTTGAAAGTGAAGTTGAAGTTGAAGTTGAAGTTAAGTTGAAATTCAAGTTAAAATTGAAATTGAAATTGAAGTTGAAATTGAAGTTGCAATTGAAGTTGAAATTGAAGTTGAAATTGAAGTTGAAATTGAAGTTGAAATTGAAGTTGAAATTGAAGTTGAAATTGGAGTTGAAATTGAAGTTGAAATTGAAGTTGAAATTGAAAGTTGAAATTGAAATTGAAATTGAACTTGAAGTTGAAATTGAAGTTGAAATTGAAGTTGAAATTGAAGTTGAAATTGAAGTTAAAATTGAAGTTTAAGTTTAATTGAAGTTAAAGTTGAAGATGAATTTGAAGTTGAACTTGAAAGTGAAGTTGAAGTTGAAGTTGAAGTTAAGTTGAAGATGAATTTGAAGTTGAACTTGAAAGTGAAGTTGAAGTTAAAGTTGAAGTTAAGTTGAAGTTGAAGTTAAGTTTGAAATTGAAGTTTAAGTTGAATTTGAAATTAAAATTGAAGTTGAAATTGAAGTTGAAATTGAAGTTGAAATTGAAGTTGAAATTGAAGTTAAAATTGAAGTTGAAATTGAAGTTAAAATTGAAGTTAAAATTGAAGTTGAAATTGAAGTTGAAATTGAAGTTGAAATTGAAGTTGAAATTGAAGTTAAAATTGAAGTTGAAATTGAAATTGAAGTTGAAATTCAAGTTGAAATTAAAGTTAAAATTGAAGTTGAAATTGAAGTTGAAATTGACATTGAAATTGAAGTTGAAATTGAAGTTGAAATTGAAGTAGAAATTGAAGTTGAAATTGAAGTTGAAATTGAAATTAAAACTGAAGTTGAAATTAAATTTGAAATTGAAGTTGAAATTGAAGTTAATATTGAAGTTGAAATTTAAGTTGAAATTTAAGTTGAAATTTAAGTTGAAATTTAAGTTGAAATTGAAGTTGAAATTGAAGTTAAAATTGAAGTTAAAATTAAGTTAAATTGAAGTTGAAATTGAAGTTAAAATTGAAGTTGAAATTGATGTTAAAATTGAAGTTAAAATTGAATTTGAAATTGAAGTTGAAATTGATGTTGAAATTGAAGTTGAAATTGAAGTTGAAATTGGAGTTGAAATTGAAGTTGAAGTTGAAATTGAAGTTGAAATTGAAGTTAAAATTGAAGTTAAAATTAAGTTGAAATTGAAGTTGAAATTGAAGTTGAAACTGAAGTTGAAATTTAAGATGAAATTTAAGTTGAAATTGAAGTTAAAATTGAAGTTGAAATTTAAGTTGAAATTGAAGTTGAAATTGAAGTTAAAATTGAAGTTAAAATTAAGTTGAAATTGAAGTTGAAATTGAAGTTGAAATTGAAGTTGAAATTGAAGTTGAAATTGATGTTAAAATTGAAGTTGAAATTGAAGTTGAAATTGAAGTTGAAATTGAAGTTGAAATTGAAGTTGAAATTGAAGTTGAAATTGAAATTAAAATTGAAGTCGAAATTGAAGTTGAAATTGAAGTTGAAATTGAAGTTGAAATTGAAGTTGAAATTGAAGTTAAAATTGAAGTTGAAAATGAAGTTGAAATTGAAGTTGAAATTCAAGTTAAAATTGAAATTGAAATTGAAGTTGAAATTGAAGTTGAAATTGAAGTTGAAATTGAAGTTGAAATTGAAGTTGAAATTGAAGTTGAAATTGAAGTTGAATTTAAGTTGAAGTTCAAGTTAAGTTTGAATATTGAAGTTGAAGTTGTAATTAAAGTTGAAATTGAAGTTGAAATTCAAGTTAAAATTGAAATTGAAATTGAAGTTGAAATTGAAGTTGAAATTGAAGTTGAAATTGAAGTTGAAATTGAAGTTGAAATTGAAGTTAAAATTGAAGTTGAAATTGAAGTTGAAATTGAAGTTAAAATTGAAGTTGAAATTGGAGTTGAAATTGAAGTTGAAATTGAAGTTGAAATTGAAGTTGAAATTGAAGTTAAAATTGAAGTTGAAATTGAAGTTGAAATTGAAGTTGAAATTGAAGTTGAAATTGAAGTTGAAATTGAAGTTAAAATTGAAGTTGAATTTGAAGTTGAAGTTGAAGTTGAATTTGAAGTTGAACTTGAAAGTGAAGTTGAAGTTGAAGTTGAAGTTAAGTTGAAATTCAAGTTAAAATTGAAATTGAAATTGAAGTTGAAATTGAAGTTGCAATTGAAGTTGAAATTGAAGTTGAAATTGAAGTTGAAATTGAAGTTGAAATTGAAGTTGAAATTGAAGTTGAAATTGGAGTTGAAATTGAAGTTGAAATTGAAGTTGAAATTGAAAGTTGAAATTGAAATTGAAATTGAACTTGAAGTTGAAATTGAAGTTGAAATTGAAGTTGAAATTGAAGTTGAAATTGAAGTTAAAATTGAAGTTTAAGTTTAATTGAAGTTAAAGTTGAAGATGAATTTGAAGTTGAACTTGAAAGTGAAGTTGAAGTTGAAGTTGAAGTTAAGTTGAAGATGAATTTGAAGTTGAACTTGAAAGTGAAGTTGAAGTTAAAGTTGAAGTTAAGTTGAAGTTGAAGTTAAGTTTGAAATTGAAGTTTAAGTTGAATTTGAAATTAAAATTGAAGTTGAAATTGAAGTTGAAATTGAAGTTGAAATTGAAGTTGAAATTGAAGTTAAAATTGAAGTTGAAATTGAAGTTAAAATTGAAGTTAAAATTGAAGTTGAAATTGAAGTTGAAATTGAAGTTGAAATTGAAGTTGAAATTGAAGTTAAAATTGAAGTTGAAATTGAAATTGAAGTTGAAATTCAAGTTGAAATTAAAGTTAAAATTGAAGTTGAAATTGAAGTTGAAATTGACATTGAAATTGAAGTTGAAATTGAAGTTGAAATTGAAGTAGAAATTGAAGTTGAAATTGAAGTTGAAATTGAAATTAAAACTGAAGTTGAAATTAAATTTGAAATTGAAGTTGAAATTGAAGTTAATATTGAAGTTGAAATTTAAGTTGAAATTTAAGTTGAAATTTAAGTTGAAATTTAAGTTGAAATTGAAGTTGAAATTGAAGTTAAAATTGAAGTTAAAATTAAGTTAAATTGAAGTTGAAATTGAAGTTAAAATTGAAGTTGAAATTGATGTTAAAATTGAAGTTAAAATTGAATTTGAAATTGAAGTTGAAATTGATGTTGAAATTGAAGTTGAAATTGAAGTTGAAATTGGAGTTGAAATTGAAGTTGAAGTTGAAATTGAAGTTGAAATTGAAGTTAAAATTGAAGTTAAAATTAAGTTGAAATTGAAGTTGAAATTGAAGTTGAAACTGAAGTTGAAATTTAAGATGAAATTTAAGTTGAAATTGAAGTTAAAATTGAAGTTGAAATTTAAGTTGAAATTGAAGTTGAAATTGAAGTTAAAATTGAAGTTAAAATTAAGTTGAAATTGAAGTTGAAATTGAAGTTGAAATTGAAGTTGAAATTGAAGTTGAAATTGATGTTAAAATTGAAGTTGAAATTGAAGTTGAAATTGAAGTTGAAATTGAAGTTGAAATTGAAGTTGAAATTGAAGTTGAAATTGAAATTAAAATTGAAGTCGAAATTGAAGTTGAAATTGAAGTTGAAATTGAAGTTGAAATTGAAGTTGAAATTGAAGTTAAAATTGAAGTTGAAAATGAAGTTGAAATTGAACTTGAAGTTGAAATTGAAGTTGAAATTGAAGTTGAAATTGAAGTTGAAATTGAAGTTAAAATTGAAGTTTAAGTTTAATTGAAGTTAAAGTTGAAGATGAATTTGAAGTTGAACTTGAAAGTGAAGTTGAAGTTGAAGTTGAAGTTAAGTTGAAGATGAATTTGAAGTTGAACTTGAAAGTGAAGTTGAAGTTAAAGTTGAAGTTAAGTTGAAGTTGAAGTTAAGTTTGAAATTGAAGTTTAAGTTGAATTTGAAATTAAAATTGAAGTTGAAATTGAAGTTGAAATTGAAGTTGAAATTGAAGTTGAAATTGAAGTTAAAATTGAAGTTGAAATTGAAGTTAAAATTGAAGTTAAAATTGAAGTTGAAATTGAAGTTGAAATTGAAGTTGAAATTGAAGTTGAAATTGAAGTTAAAATTGAAGTTGAAATTGAAATTGAAGTTGAAATTCAAGTTGAAATTAAAGTTAAAATTGAAGTTGAAATTGAAGTTGAAATTGACATTGAAATTGAAGTTGAAATTGAAGTTGAAATTGAAGTAGAAATTGAAGTTGAAATTGAAGTTGAAATTGAAATTAAAACTGAAGTTGAAATTAAATTTGAAATTGAAGTTGAAATTGAAGTTAATATTGAAGTTGAAATTTAAGTTGAAATTTAAGTTGAAATTTAAGTTGAAATTTAAGTTGAAATTGAAGTTGAAATTGAAGTTAAAATTGAAGTTAAAATTAAGTTAAATTGAAGTTGAAATTGAAGTTAAAATTGAAGTTGAAATTGATGTTAAAATTGAAGTTAAAATTGAATTTGAAATTGAAGTTGAAATTGATGTTGAAATTGAAGTTGAAATTGAAGTTGAAATTGGAGTTGAAATTGAAGTTGAAGTTGAAATTGAAGTTGAAATTGAAGTTAAAATTGAAGTTAAAATTAAGTTGAAATTGAAGTTGAAATTGAAGTTGAAACTGAAGTTGAAATTTAAGATGAAATTTAAGTTGAAATTGAAGTTAAAATTGAAGTTGAAATTTAAGTTGAAATTGAAGTTGAAATTGAAGTTAAAATTGAAGTTAAAATTAAGTTGAAATTGAAGTTGAAATTGAAGTTGAAATTGAAGTTGAAATTGAAGTTGAAATTGATGTTAAAATTGAAGTTGAAATTGAAGTTGAAATTGAAGTTGAAATTGAAGTTGAAATTGAAGTTGAAATTGAAGTTGAAATTGAAATTAAAATTGAAGTCGAAATTGAAGTTGAAATTGAAGTTGAAATTGAAGTTGAAATTGAAGTTGAAATTGAAGTTAAAATTGAAGTTGAAAATGAAGTTGAAATTGAAGTTGAAATGGAAGTTGAAATTGAATTTGAAATTGAAGTTGAAATTGAAGTTGAAATTGGAGTTGAAATTGAAGTTGAAATTGAAGTTGAAATTGAAGTTGAAATTGAAGTTGAAATTGAAGTTGAAATTGAAGTTGAAATTGAAATTGAAATTGAAGTTGAAATTGAAGTTGAAGTTGAAATTGAAGTTGAAATTGAAGTTAAAATTGGAGTTGAAATTGAAGTTGAAATTGAAGTTGAAATTGAAAGTTGAAATTGAAATTGAAATTGAACTTGAAGTTGAAATTGAAGTTGAAATTGAAGTTGAAATTGAAGTTGAAATTGAAGTTAAAATTGAAGTTTAAGTTTAATTGAAGTTAAAGTTGAAGATGAATTTGAAGTTGAACTTGAAAGTGAAGTTGAAGTTGAAGTTGAAGTTAAGTTGAAGATGAATTTGAAGTTGAACTTGAAAGTGAAGTTGAAGTTAAAGTTGAAGTTAAGTTGAAGTTGAAGTTAAGTTTGAAATTGAAGTTTAAGTTGAATTTGAAATTAAAATTGAAGTTGAAATTGAAGTTGAAATTGAAGTTGAAATTGAAGTTGAAATTGAAGTTGAAATTGAAGTTGAAATTGAAGTTGAAATTGAAGTTGAAATTGAAGTTGAAATTGAAGTTGAAATTGAAGTTGAAATTGAAGTTGAAATTGAAGTTGAAATTGAAGTTGAAATTGAAGTTGAAATTGAAGTTGAAATTGAAGTTGCAATTGAAGTTGAAATTGAAGTTAAAATTGAAGTTGAAATTGAAGTTAAAATTGAAGTTAAAATTGAAGTTGAAATTGAAGTTGAAATTGAAGTTGAAATTGAAGTTGAAATTGAAGTTAAAATTGAAGTTGAAATTGAAATTGAAGTTGAAATTCAAGTTGAAATTAAAGTTAAAATTGAAGTTGAAATTGAAGTTGAAATTGACATTGAAATTGAAGTTGAAATTGAAGTTGAAATTGAAGTAGAAATTGAAGTTGAAATTGAAGTTGAAATTGAAATTAAAACTGAAGTTGAAATTAAATTTGAAATTGAAGTTGAAATTGAAGTTAATATTGAAGTTGAAATTTAAGTTGAAATTGAAGTTGAAATTTAAGTTGAAATTTAAGTTGAAATTGAAGTTGAAATTGAAGTTAAAATTGAAGTTAAAATTAAGTTAAAATTGAAGTTGAAATTGAAGTTGAAATTGAAGTTGAAATTGATGTTAAAATTAAAGTTAAAATTGAATTTGAAATTGAAGTTGAAATTGATGTTGAAATTGAAGTTGAAATTGAAGTTGAAATTGGAGTTGAAATTGAAGTTGAAGTTGAAATTGAAGTTGAAATTGAAGTTGAAACTGAAGTTGAAATTGATGTTAAAATTGAAGTTGAAATTGAAGTTGAAATTTAAGTTGAAATTTAAGTTGAAATTGAAGTTAAAATTGAAGTTAAAATTAAGTTGAAATTGAAGTTGAAATTGAAGTTGAAACTGAAGTTGAAATTTAAGATGAAATTTAAGTTGAAATTGAAGTTAAAATTGAAGTTGAAATTTAAGTTGAAATTGAAGTTGAAATTGAAGTTAAAATTGAAGTTAAAATTAAGTTGAAATTGAAGTTGAAATTGAAGTTGAAATTGAAGTTGAAATTGATGTTAAAATTGAAGTTGAAATTGAAGTTGAAATTGAAGTTGAAATTGAAGATGAAATTGAAATTAAAATTGAAACCAAAATTGAAGTTGAAATTGAAGTTGAAATTGAAGTTGAAATTGAAGTTAAAATTGAAGTTGAAAATGAAGTTGAAATTGAAGTTGAAATGGAAGTTGAAATTGAATTTGAAATTGAAGTTGAAATTGAAGTTGAAATTGGAGTTGAAATTGAAGTTGAAATTGAAGTTGAAATTGAAGTTGAAATTGAAGTTGAAATTGAAGTTGAAATTGAAGTTGAAATTGAAGTTGAAATTGAAGTTGAAATTGAAATTGAAATTGAAGTTAAAATTGAAGTTGAAATTGAAGTTGAATTTGAAGTTGAAATTGAAGTTGAAATTGAAGTTGAAGTTGAAATTGAAGTTGAAATTGAAGTTAAAATTGAAGTTTAAGTTTAATTGAAGTTAAAGTTGAAGATGAATTTGAAGTTGAACTTGAAAGTGAAGTTGAAGTTGAAGTTGAAGTTAAGTTGAAGTTCAAGTTAAAATTGAAATTGAAATTGAAGTTGAAATTGAAGTTGCAATTGAAGTTGAAATTGAAGTTGAAATTGAAGTTGAAATTGATGTTGAAATTGAAGTTGAAATTGAAGTTGAAATTGAAATTGAAATTGAAGTTGAATTTGAAGTTAAAATTGAAGTTAAAATTAAGTTGAAATTGAAGTTGAAAGTGAAGTTGAAATTGAAGTTGAAATTGAAGTTGAAATTGATGTTAAAATTGAAGTTGAAATTGAAGTTGAAATTGAAGTTGAAATTGAAGTTAAAATTGAAGTTGTAATTGAAGTAGAAATTGAAGTTGAAATTGAAGTTGAAATTTAAGTTGAAATTGAAGTTGAAATTGAAGTTAAAATTGAAGTTAAAATTGAATTTGAAATTGAAGTTGAAATTGATGTTGAAATTGAAGTTGAAATTGAAGTTGAAATTGGAGTTGAAATTGAAGTTGAAATTGAAGTTGAAATTGAAGTTGAAATTGAAGTTGAAATTGAAATTGAAATTGAAGTTGAAATTGAAGTTGAAGTTGAAATTGAAGTTGAAATTGAAGTTGAAACTGAAGTTGAAATTTAAGTTGAAATTTAAGTTGAAATTGAAGTTAAAATTGAAGTTGAAATTTAAGTTGAAATTGAAGTTGAAATTGAAGTTAAAATTGAACTTAAAATTAAGTTGAAATTGAAGTTGAAATTGAAGTTGAAATTGAAGTTGAAATTGATGTTAAAATTGAAGTTGAAATTGAAGTTGAAATTGAAGTTGAAATTGAAGATGAAATTGAAATTAAAATTGAAGTCGAAATTGAAGTTGAAATTGAAGTTGAAATTGAAGTTGAAATTGAAGTTAAAATTGAAGTTGAAAATGAAGTTGAAATTGAAGTTGAAATGGAAGTTGAAATTGAATTTGAAATTGAAGTTGAAATTGAAGTTGAAATTGGAGTTGAAATTGAAGTTGAAATTGAAGTTGAAATTGAAGTTGAAATTGAAGTTGAAATTGAAGTTGAAATTGAAGTTGAAATTGAAGTTGAAATTGAAGTTGAAATTGAAGTTGAAATTGAAATTGAAATTGAAGTTAAAATTGAAGTTGAAATTGAAGTTGAATTTGAAGTTGAAATTGAAGTTGAAATTGAAGTTGAAGTTGAAATTGAAGTTGAAATTGAAGTTAAAATTGAAGTTTAAGTTTAATTGAAGTTAAAGTTGAAGATGAATTTGAAGTTGAACTTGAAAGTGAAGTTGAAGTTGAAGTTGAAGTTAAGTTGAAGTTCAAGTTAAAATTGAAATTGAAATTGAAGTTGAAATTGAAGTTGCAATTGAAGTTGAAATTGAAGTTGAAATTGAAGTTGAAATTGAAGTTGAAATTGAAGTTGAAATTGAAGTTGAAATTGAAGTTGAAATTGAAGTTGAAATTGAAATTGAAATTGAAGTTGAATTTGAAGTTAAAATTGAAGTTAAAATTAAGTTGAAATTGAAGTTGAAAGTGAAGTTGAAATTGAAGTTGAAATTGAAGTTGAAGTTGAAGTTAAAGTTGAAGTTGAGGTTGAAGTTGTTGTTGAAGTTGTAGTTGAAGATAAAGTTGAAGTTGAAGTTGAAGTTGAAAATAAATTTGAAGTTGAATTTGAAGTTGAAGTTAAAGTTAAAGTTAAAGTTGAATTTGAAGATGAATTTGAAGTTGAGTTTGAAGTTGAAGTTGAAGTTGAAATTGAAATTGAAGTTGAAGTTAAAGTTTCAGTTGAAATTGAAGATGAAGTTGAAGTTGAAGTTGAAGCTGAAATTGAAAATGAAATTGAAATTGAATTTGAAGTTGAGGTTGAAGTTGTACTTGAAGTTGAAGATGATGTTGATGTTAAAGTTGAAATTGAAGTTGAAACTGAAGTTGAAATTGAAGTTGAAATTGAAGTTGAAATTGAAGTTGAAATTGAAGTTGAAATTGAAGTTGAAATTAAAGTTGAAATTGAAGTTGAAACTGAAGTTGAAATTGAAGTTGAAATTGAAGTTGAAATTGAAGTTGAAATTGGAGTTGAAATTGAAGTTGAAATTGAAGTTGAAATTGAAAGTTGAAATTGAAATTGAAATTGAACTTGAAGTTGAAATTGAAGTTGAAATTGAAGTTGAAATTGAAGTTGAAATTGAAGTTAAAATTGAAGTTTAAGTTTAATTGAAATTAAAGTTGAAGATGAATTTGAAGTTGAACTTGAAAGTGAAGTTGAAGTTGAAGTTGAAGTTAAGTTGAAGATGAACTTGAAGTTGAATTTGAAAGTGAAGTTGAATTTAAAGTTGAAGTTAAGTTGAAGTTGAAGTTAAGTTTGAAATTGAAGTTTAAGTTGAATTTGAAATTAAAATTGAAGATGAAATTGAAGTTGAAATTGAAGTTGAAATTGAAGTTGAAATTGAAGTTGAAATTGAAGTAGAAATTGAAGTTGAAATTGAAGTTGAAATTGAAGTTAAAATTGAAGTTGAAATTGAAGTTGAAATTGAAGTTGAATTTTAAGTTGAAATTGAAGTTGAAACTGAAGTTGACATTGAAGTTGAAATTGAAGTTGAAATTTAAGTTGAAATTGAAGTTGAAATTGAATTTGAAATTGAAGTTTAAGATTTAGTAAAGTTAAAGTTGAAGTTGAAGTTTAATTTGAAGTTGAACTTGAAAGTGAAGTTGTTGTTGAAGTTGAAGTTAAGTTTGAAATTGAAGTTAAGTAGAAGTTGAAGTTAAGTTTGAAATTGAAGTTGAAGTTGAAATTGAAGTTGAAATTGAAGTTGAAATTGAAGTTGAAATTGAAGTTGAAATTGAAGTTGAAATTGAAGTAGAAATTGAAGTTGAAATTGAAATTAAAGTAGAATTTGAAGTTGAAATTGAACTTGAAATTGAAATTGAAGTTGAAATTGAAGTTAAAATTGAAGTTGAAATTGAAGTTGAAATTGAAGTTAAAATTGAAGTTGAATTTGAAGTTGAAATTGAAGTTGAAATTGAAGTTGAAATTGAAGTTGAAATTGAAGTTGAAATTGAAGTTGAAATTGAAGTTGAAATTGAAGTTGAATTTGAAGTTGAAATTGAAGTTGAAATTGAAGTTAAAATTGAAGTTGAAATTGAAGTTGAAATTGAAGTTGAAATTGAAGTTGAAATTGAAGTTAAAATTGAAGTTGAAATTGAAGTTGAAATTGAAGTTGAAATTGAAGTTGAAATTGAAGTTGAAATTGAAGTTAAAATTGAAGTTGAATTTGAAGTTGAAGTTGAAGTTGAATTTGAAGTTGAACTTGAAAGTGAAGTTGAAGTTGAAGTTGAAGTTAAGTTGAAATTCAAGTTAAAATTGAAATTGAAATTGAAGTTGAAATTGAAGTTGCAATTGAAGTTGAAATTGAAGTTGAAATTGAAGTTGAAATTGAAGTTGAAATTGAAGTTGAAATTGAAATTGAAATTGAAGTTAAAATTGAAGTTGAAATTGAAGTTGAAATTGAAGTTGAAAGTGAAGTTGAAGTTGAAGTTGAAGTTAAGTTGAAGTTCAAGTTAAAATTGAAATTGAAATTGAAGTTGAAATTGAAGTTGCAATTGAAGTTGAAATTGAAGTTGAAATTGAAGTTGAAATTGATGTTGAAATTGAAGTTGAAATTGAAGTTGAAATTGAAATTGAAATTGAAGTTGAATTTGAAGTTAAAATTGAAGTTAAAATTAAGTTGAAATTGAAGTTGAAAGTGAAGTTGAAATTGAAGTTGAAATTGAAGTTGAAATTGATGTTAAAATTGAAGTTGAAATTGAAGTTGAAATTGAAGTTGAAATTGAAGTTAAAATTGAAGTTGTAATTGAAGTAGAAATTGAAGTTGAAATTGAAGTTGAAATTTAAGTTGAAATTGAAGTTGAAATTGAAGTTAAAATTGAAGTTAAAATTGAATTTGAAATTGAAGTTGAAATTGATGTTGAAATTGAAGTTGAAATTGAAGTTGAAATTGGAGTTGAAATTGAAGTTGAAATTGAAGTTGAAATTGAAGTTGAAATTGAAGTTGAAATTGAAATTGAAATTGAAGTTGAAATTGAAGTTGAAGTTGAAATTGAAGTTGAAATTGAAGTTGAAACTGAAGTTGAAATTTAAGTTGAAATTTAAGTTGAAATTGAAGTTGAAATTGAAGTTAAAATTGAACATAAAATTAAGTTGAAATTGAAGTTGAAATTGAAGTTGAAATTGAAGTTGAAATTGATGTTAAAATTGAAGTTGAAATTGAAGTTGAAATTGAAGTTGAAATTGAAGATGAAATTGAAATTAAAATTGAAGTCGAAATTGAAGTTGAAATTGAAGTTGAAATTGAAGTTGAAATTGAAGTTAAAATTGAAGTTGAAAATGAAGTTGAAATTGAAGTTGAAATGGAAGTTGAAATTGAATTTGAAATTGAAGTTGAAATTGAAGTTGAAATTGGAGTTGAAATTGAAGTTGAAATTGAAGTTGAAATTGAAGTTGAAATTGAAGTTGAAATTGAAGTTGAAATTGAAGTTGAAATTGAAGTTGAAATTGAAGTTGAAATTGAAGTTGAAATTGAAATTGAAATTGAAGTTAAAATTGAAGTTGAAATTGAAGTTGAATTTGAAGTTGAAATTGAAGTTGAAATTGAAGTTGAAGTTGAAATTGAAGTTGAAATTGAAGTTAAAATTGAAGTTTAAGTTTAATTGAAGTTAAAGTTGAAGATGAATTTGAAGTTGAACTTGAAAGTGAAGTTGAAGTTGAAGTTGAAGTTAAGTTGAAGTTCAAGTTAAAATTGAAATTGAAATTGAAGTTGAAATTGAAGTTGCAATTGAAGTTGAAATTGAAGTTGAAATTGAAGTTGAAATTGAAGTTGAAATTGAAGTTGAAATTGAAGTTGAAATTGAAGTTGAAATTGAAATTGAAATTGAAGTTGAATTTGAAGTTAAAATTGAAGTTAAAATTAAGTTGAAATTGAAGTTGAAAGTGAAGTTGAAATTGAAGTTGAAATTGAAGTTGAAATTGATGTTAAAATTGAAGTTGAAATTGAAGTTGAAATTGAAGTTGAAATTGAAGTTAAAATTGAAGTTGAAATTGAAGTTAAAATTGAAGTTGTAATTGAAGTAGAAATTGAAGTTGAAATTGAAGTTGAAATTGAAGTTGAAATTGAAGTTGAAATTGAAGTTGAAATTGATGTTAAAATTGAAGTTGAAATTGAAGTTGAAATTGAAGTTGAAATTGAAGTTAAAATTGAAGTTGAAATTGAAGTTAAAATTGAAGTTGTAATTGAAGTAGAAATTGAAGTTGAAATTGAAGTTGAAATTGAAGTTGAAATTGAAGTTGAAATTGATGTTGAAATTGAAGTTGAAATTGAAGTTGAAATTGGAGTTGAAATTGGAGTTGAAATTGAAGTTGAAATTGAAGTTGAAATTGAAGTTGAAATTGAAGTTGAAATTGAAGTTGAAATTTAAGTTGAAATTTAAGTTGAAATTGAAGTTAAAATTGAAGTTGAAATTTAAGTTGAAATTGAAGTTGAAATTGAAGTTAAAATTGAAGTTAAAATTAAGTTGAAATTGAAGTTGAAATTGAAGTTGAAATTGAAGTTGAAATTGATGTTAAAATTGAAGTTGAAATTGAAGTTGAAATTGAAGTTGAAATTGAAGATGAAATTGAAATTAAAATTGAAGTCGAAATTGAAGTTGAAATTGAAGTTGAAATTGAAGTTGAAATTGAAGTTAAAATTGAAGTTGAAAATGAAGTTGAAATTGAAGTTGAAATGGAAGTTGAAATTGAATTTGAAATTGAAGTTGAAATTGAAGTTGAAATTGGAGTTGAAATTGAAGTTGAAATTGAAGTTGAAATTGAAGTTGAAATTGAAGTTGAAATTGAAGTTGAAATTGAAGTTGAAATTGAAGTTGAAATTGAAGTTGAAATTGAAATTGAAATTGAAGTTAAAATTGAAGTTGAAATTGAAGTTGAAATTGAAGTTGAAATTGAAATTGAAATTGAAGTTGAAATTGAAGTTGAAATTGAAGTTGAAATTGAAGTTGAAATTGAAATTGAAATTGAAGTTAAAATTGAAGTTGAAATTGAAGTTGAAAGTGAAGTTGAAATTGAAGTTGAAATTGAAGTTGAAATTGATGTTAAAATTGAAGTTGAAATTGAAGTTGAAATTGAAGTTGAAATTGAAGTTAAAATTGAAGTTGAAATTGAAGTTAAAATTGAAGTTGTAATTGAAGTAGAAATTGAAGTTGAAATTGAAGTTGAAATTGAAGTTGAAATTGAAGTTGAAATTGAAGTTGAAATTGAAAGTTAAAAATTGAAGTTGAAGTTGAAATTGAAATTGAAGTTGAAATTGAAGTTGAAATTAAAGTTGAAATTGAAGTTGAAATTGAAGTTGAAATTGAAGTTGAAATTGAAGTTAAAATTGAAGTTTAAGTTTAAGTAAAGTTAAAGTTGAAGTTAAAGTTGAATTTGAAGTTGAACTTGAAAGTGAAGTTGAAGTTGAAGTTGAAGTTGAAGTTAAGTTGAAGTTGAAATTAAGTTTGAAATTGAAGTTGAAGTTGAAATTGAAGTTAAAATTGAAGTTAAATTTGAAGTTGAAATTGAAGTTGAAATTGAAGTTGAAACTGAAGTTGAAATTAAAGTTAAAATTGAAATTGAATTTGAAGTTAAAATTGAAGTTAAAATTAAGTTGAAATTGAAGTTGAAAGTGAAGTTGAAATTGAAGTTGAAATTGATGTTAAAATTGAAGTTGAAATTGAAGTTGAAATTGAAGTTGAAATTGAAGTTGAAATTGAAGTTAAAATTAAGTTGAAATTGAAGTTGAAAGTGAAGTTGAAATTGAAGTTGAAATTGATGTTAAAATTGAAGTTGAAATTGAAGTTGAAATTGAAGTTGAAATTGAAGTTGAAATTGAAGTTGAAATTGAAGTTAAAATTGAAGTTGAAATTGAAGTAGAAATTGAAGTTGAAATTGAAGTTGAAATTGAAATTAAAACTGAAGTTGAAATTAAATTTGAAATTGAAGTTGAAATTGAAGTTAATATTGAAGTTGAAATTTAAGTTGAAATTGAAGTTGAAATTTAAGTTGAAATTTAAGTTGAAAATGAAGTTGAAATTGAAGTTAAAATTGAAGTTAAAATTAAGTTGAAATTGAAGTTGAAATTGAAGTTGAAATTGAAGTTGAAATTGAAGTTGAAATTGATGTTAAAATTGAAGTTAAAATTGAATTTGAAATTGAAGTTGAAATTGATGTTGAAATTGAAGTTGAAACTGAAGTTGAAATTGGAGTTGAAATTGAAGTTGAAATTGAAGTTGAAATTGAAGTTGAAATTGAAATTGAAGTTGAAGTTGAAATTGAAGTTGAAGTTGAAATTGAAGTTGAAATTGAAGTTGAAACTGAAGTTGAAATTGAAGTTGAAATTGATGTTAAAATTGAAGTTAAAATTGAATTTGAAATTGAAGTTGAAATTGATGTTGAAATTGAAGTTGAAATTAAAGTTGAAATTGGAGTTGAAATTGAAGTTGAAATTGAAGTTGAAATTGAAGTTGAAATTGAAATTGAAATTGAAGTTGAAATTGAAGTTGAAGTTGAAATTGAAGTTGAAATTGAAGTTGAAACTGAAGTTGAAATTGATGTTAAAATTGAAGTTGAAATTGAAGTTGAAATTGAAGTTGAAATTGAAGTTGAAATTGAAGTTGAAATTGAAGTTGAAATTGAAGTTGAAATTGAAGTTGAAATTGAAATTAAAATTGAAGTCGAAATTGAAGTTGAAATTGAAGTTGAAATTGAAGTTGAAATTGAAGTTGAAATTGAAGTTAAAATTGAAGTTGAAATTGAAGTTAAAATTGAAGTTGAAATTGAAGTTGAAATTGAAATTGAAATTGAAGTTGAAATTGAAGTTGAAGTTGAAATTGAAGTTGAAATTGAAGTTGAAACTGAAGTTGAAATTTAAGTTGAAATTTAAGTTGAAATTGAAGTTAAAATTGAAGTTGAAATTTAAGTTGAAATTGAAGTTGAAATTGAAGTTAAAATTGAAGTTAAAATTAAGTTGAAATTGAAGTTGAAATTCAAGTTGAAATTGAAGTTGAAATTGATGTTAAAATTGAAGTTGAAATTGAAGTTGAAATTGAAGTTGAAATTGAAGTTGAAATTGAAGTTGAAATTGAAGTTGAAATTGAAGTTGAAATTGAAGTTGAAATTGAAGTTGAAATTGAAGTTGAAATTGAAGTTGAAATTGAAATTAAAATTGAAGTCGAAATTGAAGTTGAAATTGAAGTTGAAATTGAAGTTGAAATTTAAGTTGAAATTGAAGTTGAAATTGAAGTTAAAATTGAAGTTAAAATTAAGTTGAAATTGAAGTTGAAATTCAAGTTGAAATTGAAGTTGAAATTGATGTTAAAATTGAAGTTGAAATGGAAGTTGAAATTGAATTTGAAATTGAAGTTGAAATTGAAGTTGAAATTGGAGTTGAAATTGAAGTTGAAATTGAAGTTGAAATTGAAGTTGAAATTGAAGTTGAAATTGAAGTTGAAATTGAAGTTAAAATTGAAGTTGAAAATGAAGTTGAAATTGAAGTTGAATTTGAATTTGAAATTGAAGTTGAAATTGAAGTTGAAATTGGAGGTGAAATTGAAGTTGAAATTGAAGTTGAAATTGAAGTTGAAATTGAAGTTGAATTTGAAGGTGAACTTGAAAGTGAAGTTGAAGTTAAAATTGAAGTTAAAATTGAAGTTGAAATTGAAGTTGAAATTGAAGTTGAAATTGAAGTTGAAATTGAAGTTGAAATTGAAATTGAAATTGAAGTTGAAATTGAAGTTGAAGTTGAAATTGAAGTTGAAACTGAAGTTGAAATTTAAGTTGAAATTTAAGTTGAAATTGAAGTTAAAATTGAAGTTGAAATTTAAGTTGAAATTGAAGTTGAAATTGAAGTTAAAATTGAAGTTAAAATTAAGTTGAAATTGAAGTTGAAATTGAAGTTGAAATTGAAGTTGAAATTGATGTTAAAATTGAAGTTGAAATTGAAGTTGAAATTGAAGTTGAAATTGAAGATGAAATTGAAATTAAAATTGAAGTCGAAATTGAAGTTGAAATTGAAGTTGAAATTGAAGTTGAAATTGAAGTTGAAATTGAAGATGAAATTGAAATTAATATTGAAGTCGAAATTGAAGTTGAAATTGAAGTTGAAATTGAAGTTGAAATTGAAGTTAAAATTGAAGTTGAAAATGAAGTTGAAATTGAAGTTGAAATGGAAGTTGAAATTGAATTTGAAATTGAAGTTGAAATTGAAGTTGAAATTGGAGTTGAAATTGAAGTTGAAATTGAAGTTGAAATTGAAGTTGAAATTGAAGTTGAAATTGAAGTTGAAATTGAAGTTGAAATTGAAGTTGAAATTGAAGTTGAAATTGAAATTGAAATTGAAGTTAAAATTGAAGTTGAAATTGAAGTTGAAATTGAAGTTGAAATTGAAGTTGAAATTGAAATTGAAATTGAAGTTGAAATTGAAGTTGAAATTGATGTTAAAATTGAAGTTGAAATTGAAGTTGAAATTGAAGTTGAAATTGAAGATGAAATTGAAATTAAAATTGAAGTCGAAATTGAAGTTGAAATTGAAGTTGAAATTGAAGTTGAAATTGAAGTTAAAATTGAAGTTGAAAATGAAGTTGAAATTGAAGTTGAAATGGAAGTTGAAATTGAATTTGAAATTGAAGTTGAAATTGAAGTTGAAATTGAAGTTGAAATTGAAGTTGAAATTGAAATTGAAATTGAAGTTAAAATTGAAGTTGAAATTGAAGTTGAAATTGAAGTTGAAATTGAAGTTGAAATTGAAGTTGAAATTGAAATTGAAATTGAAGTTGAAATTGAAGTTGAAATTGAAGTTGAAATTGAAGTTGAAATTGAAATTGAAATTGAAGTTAAAATTGAAGTTGAAATTGAAGTTGAAATTGAAGTTGAAATTGATGTTAAAATTGAAGTTGAAATTGAAGTTGAAATTGAAGTTGAAATTGAAGTTAAAATTGAAGTTGAAATTGAAGTTAAAATTGAAGTTGTAATTGAAGTAGAAATTGAAGTTGAAATTGAAGTTGAAATTGAAGTTGAAATTGAAGTTGAAATTGAAGTTGAAATTGAAAGTTAAAATTGAAGTTGAAATTGAAATTGAAATTGGTGTTGAAATTGAAGTTGAAATTGAAGTTGAAATTGAAGTTGAAATTGAAGTTGAAATTGAAATTGAAATTGAAGTTGAAATTGAAGTTGAAGTTGAAATTGAAGTTGAAATTGAAGTTGAAACTGAAGTTGAAATTTAAGTTGAAATTTAAGTTGAAATTGAAGTTAAAATTGAAGTTGAAATTTAAGTTGAAATTGAAGTTGAAATTGAAGTTAAAATTGAAGTTAAAATTAAGTTGAAATTGAAGTTGAAATTGAAGTTGAAATTGAAGTTGAAATTGATGTTAAAATTGAAGTTGAAATTGAAGTTGAAATTGAAGTTGAAATTGAAGATGAAATTGAAATTAAAATTGAAGTCGAAATTGAAGTTGAAATTGAAGTTGAAATTGAAGTTGAAATTGAAGTTAAAATTGAAGTTGAAAATGAAGTTGAAATTGAAGTTGAAATGGAAGTTGAAATTGAATTTGAAATTGAAGTTGAAATTGAAGTTGAAATTGGAGTTGAAATTGAAGTTGAAATTGAAGTTGAAATTGAAGTTGAAATTGAAGTTGAAATTGAAGTTGAAATTGAAGTTGAAATTGAAGTTGAAATTGAAGTTGAAATTGAAATTGAAATTGAAGTTAAAATTGAAGTTGAAATTGAAGTTGAATTTGAAGTTGAAATTGAAGTTGAAATTGAAGTTGAAGTTGAAATTGAAGTTGAAATTGAAGTTAAAATTGAAGTTTAAGTTTAATTGAAGTTAAAGTTGAAGATGAATTTGAAGTTGAACTTGAAAGTGAAGTTGAAGTTGAAGTTGAAGTTAAGTTGAAGTTCAAGTTAAAATTGAAATTGAAATTGAAGTTGAAATTGAAGTTGCAATTGAAGTTGAAATTGAAGTTGAAATTGAAGTTGAAATTGAAGTTGAAATTGAAGTTGAAATTGAAGTTGAAATTGAAATTGAAATTGAAGTTGAATTTGAAGTTAAAATTGAAGTTAAAATTAAGTTGAAAATGAAGTTGAAAGTGAAGTTGAAATTGAAGTTGAAATTGAAGTTGAAATTGATGTTAAAATTGAAGTTGAAATTGAAGTTGAAATTGAAGTTGAAATTGAAGTTAAAATTGAAGTTGAAATTGAAGTTAAAATTGAAGTTGTAATTGAAGTAGAAATTGAAGTTGAAATTGAAGTTGAAATTGAAGTTGAAATTGAAGTTGAAATTGAAGTTGAAATTGATGTTAAAATTGAAGTTGAAATTGAAGTTGAAATTGAAGTTGAAATTGAAGTTAAAATTGAAGTTGAAATTGAAGTTAAAATTGAAGTTGTAATTGAAGTAGAAATTGAAGTTGAAATTGAAGTTGAAATTGAAGTTGAAATTGAAGTTGAAATTGAAGTTGAAATTGAAAGTTAAAATTGAAGTTGAAATTGAAGTTGAAATTGAAGTTGAAATTGAAGTTGAAATTGAAGTTGAAATTGAAGTTGAAATTGAAGTTGAAATTGAAGTTGAAATTGAAGTTGAAATTGAAATTGAAATTGAAGTTAAAATTGAAGTTGAAATTGAAGTTGAAATTGAAGTTGAAATTGAAGTTGAAATTGAAATTGAAATTGAAGTTGAAATTGAAGTTGAAATTGATGTTAAAATTGAAGTTGAAATTGAAGTTGAAATTGAAGTTGAAATTGAAGATGAAATTGAAATTAAAATTGAAGTCGAAATTGAAGTTGAAATTGAAGTTGAAATTGAAGTTGAAATTGAAGTTAAAATTGAAGTTGAAAATGAAGTTGAAATTGAAGTTGAAATGGAAGTTGAAATTGAATTTGAAATTGAAGTTGAAATTGAAGTTGAAATTGAAGTTGAAATTGAAGTTGAAATTGAAATTGAAATTGAAGTTAAAATTGAAGTTGAAATTGAAGTTGAAATTGAAGTTGAAATTGAAGTTGAAATTGAAGTTGAAATTGAAATTGAAATTGAAGTTGAAATTGAAGTTGAAATTGAAGTTGAAATTGAAGTTGAAATTGAAATTGAAATTGAAGTTAAAATTGAAGTTGAAATTGAAGTTGAAATTGAAGTTGAAATTGATGTTAAAATTGAAGTTGAAATTGAAGTTGAAATTGAAGTTGAAATTGAAGTTAAAATTGAAGTTGAAATTGAAGTTAAAATTGAAGTTGTAATTGAAGTAGAAATTGAAGTTGAAATTGAAGTTGAAATTGAAGTTGAAATTGAAGTTGAAATTGAAGTTGAAATTGAAAGTTAAAATTGAAGTTGAAATTGAAATTGAAATTGGTGTTGAAATTGAAGTTGAAATTGAAGTTGAAATTGAAGTTGAAATTGAAGTTGAAATTGAAATTGAAATTGAAGTTGAAATTGAAGTTGAAGTTGAAATTGAAGTTGAAATTGAAGTTGAAACTGAAGTTGAAATTTAAGTTGAAATTTAAGTTGAAATTGAAGTTAAAATTGAAGTTGAAATTTAAGTTGAAATTGAAGTTGAAATTGAAGTTAAAATTGAAGTTAAAATTAAGTTGAAATTGAAGTTGAAATTGAAGTTGAAATTGAAGTTGAAATTGATGTTAAAATTGAAGTTGAAATTGAAGTTGAAATTGAAGTTGAAATTGAAGATGAAATTGAAATTAAAATTGAAGTCGAAATTGAAGTTGAAATTGAAGTTGAAATTGAAGTTGAAATTGAAGTTAAAATTGAAGTTGAAAATGAAGTTGAAATTGAAGTTGAAATGGAAGTTGAAATTGAATTTGAAATTGAAGTTGAAATTGAAGTTGAAATTGGAGTTGAAATTGAAGTTGAAATTGAAGTTGAAATTGAAGTTGAAATTGAAGTTGAAATTGAAGTTGAAATTGAAGTTGAAATTGAAGTTGAAATTGAAGTTGAAATTGAAATTGAAATTGAAGTTAAAATTGAAGTTGAAATTGAAGTTGAATTTGAAGTTGAAATTGAAGTTGAAATTGAAGTTGAAGTTGAAATTGAAGTTGAAATTGAAGTTAAAATTGAAGTTTAAGTTTAATTGAAGTTAAAGTTGAAGATGAATTTGAAGTTGAACTTGAAAGTGAAGTTGAAGTTGAAGTTGAAGTTAAGTTGAAGTTCAAGTTAAAATTGAAATTGAAATTGAAGTTGAAATTGAAGTTGCAATTGAAGTTGAAATTGAAGTTGAAATTGAAGTTGAAATTGAAGTTGAAATTGAAGTTGAAATTGAAGTTGAAATTGAAATTGAAATTGAAGTTGAATTTGAAGTTAAAATTGAAGTTAAAATTAAGTTGAAAATGAAGTTGAAAGTGAAGTTGAAATTGAAGTTGAAATTGAAGTTGAAATTGATGTTAAAATTGAAGTTGAAATTGAAGTTGAAATTGAAGTTGAAATTGAAGTTAAAATTGAAGTTGAAATTGAAGTTAAAATTGAAGTTGTAATTGAAGTAGAAATTGAAGTTGAAATTGAAGTTGAAATTGAAGTTGAAATTGAAGTTGAAATTGAAGTTGAAATTGATGTTAAAATTGAAGTTGAAATTGAAGTTGAAATTGAAGTTGAAATTGAAGTTAAAATTGAAGTTGAAATTGAAGTTAAAATTGAAGTTGTAATTGAAGTAGAAATTGAAGTTGAAATTGAAGTTGAAATTGAAGTTGAAATTGAAGTTGAAATTGAAGTTGAAATTGAAATTGAAATTGAAGTTGAAATTGAAGTTGAAATTGAAGTTGAAATTGAAGTTGAAATTGAAATTGAAATTGAAGTTAAAATTGAAGTTGAAATTGAAGTTGAAATTGAAGTTGAAATTGATGTTAAAATTGAAGTTGAAATTGAAGTTGAAATTGAAGTTGAAATTGAAGTTAAAATTGAAGTTGAAATTGAAGTTAAAATTGAAGTTGTAATTGAAGTAGAAATTGAAGTTGAAATTGAAGTTGAAATTGAAGTTGAAATTGAAGTTGAAATTGAAGTTGAAATTGAAAGTTAAAATTGAAGTTGAAATTGAAATTGAAATTGGTGTTGAAATTGAAGTTGAAATTGAAGTTGAAATTGAAGTTGAAATTGAAGTTGAAATTGAAATTGAAATTGAAGTTGAAAATTGAAGTTGAAGTTGAAATTGAAGTTGAAATTGAAGTTGAAACTGAAGTTGAAATTTAAGTTGAAATTTAAGTTGAAATTGAAGTTAAAATTGAAGTTGAAATTTAAGGTTGAAATTGAAGTTGAAATTGAAGTTAAAATTGAAGTTAAAATTAAGTTGAAATTGAAGTTGAAATTGAAGTTGAAATTGAAGTTGAAATTGATGTTAAAATTGAAGTTGAAATTGAAGTTGAAATTGAAGTTGAAATTGAAGATGAAATTGAAATTAAAATTGAAGTCGAAATTGAAGTTGAAATTGAAGTTGAAATTGAAGTTGAAATTGAAGTTAAAATTGAAGTTGAAAATGAAGTTGAAATTGAAGTTGAAAATGGAAGTTGAAATTGAATTTGAAATTGAAGTTTGAAATTGAAGTTGAAATTGGAGTTGAAATTGAAGTTGAAATTGAAGTTGAAATTGAAGTTGAAATTGAAGTTGAAATTGAAGTTGAAATTGAAGTTGAAATTGAAGTTGAAATTGAAGTTGAAATTGAAATTGAAATTGAAGTTAAAATTGAAGTTGAAATTGAAGTTGAATTTGAAGTTGAAATTGAAGTTGAAATTGAAGTTGAAGTTGAAATTGAAGTTGAAATTGAAGTTAAAATTGAAGTTTAAGTTTAATTGAAGTTAAAGTTGAAGATGAATTTGAAGTTGAACTTGAAAGTGAAGTTGAAGTTGAAGTTGAAGTTAAGTTGAAGTTCAAGTTAAAATTGAAATTGAAATTGAAGTTGAAATTGAAGTTGCAATTGAAGTTGAAATTGAAGTTGAAATTGAAGTTGAAATTGAAGTTGAAATTGAAGTTGAAATTGAAGTTGAAATTGAAATTGAAATTGAAGTTGAATTTGAAGTTAAAATTGAAGTTAAAATTAAGTTGAAAATGAAGTTGAAAAGTGAAGTTGAAATTGAAGTTGAAATTGAAGTTGAAAATTGATGTTAAAATTGAAGTTGAAATTGAAGTTGAAATTGAAGTTGAAATTGAAGTTAAAAATTGAAGTTGAAATTGAAGTTAAAATTGAAGTTGTAAATTGAAGTAGAAATTGAAGTTGAAATTGAAGTTGAAATTGAAGTTGAAATTGAAGTTGAAATTGAAGTTGAAATTGATGTTAAAATTGAAGTTGAAATTGAAGTTGAAATTGAAGTTGAAATTGAAGTTAAAATTGAAGTTGAAATTGAAGTTAAAATTGAAGTTGTAATTGAAGTAGAAATTGAAGTTGAAATTGAAGTTGAAATTGAAGTTGAAATTGAAGTTGAAATTGAAGTTGAAATTGAAAAGTTAAAATTGAAGTTGAAATTGAAGTTGAAATTGAAGTTGAAATTGAAGTTTGAAATTGAAGTTGAAATTGAAGTTGAAATTGAAGTTGAAATTGAAGTTGAAATTGAAGTTGAAATTGAAATTGAAATTGAAGTTAAAATTGAAGTTGAAATTGAAGTTGAAATTGAAGTTGAAATTGAAGTTGAAATTGAAATTGAAATTGAAGTTGAAATTGAAGTTGAAATTGATGTTAAAATTGAAGTTGAAATTGAAGTTGAAATTGAAGTTGAAATTGAAAGATGAAATTGAAATTAAAATTGAAGTCGAAATTGAAGTTGAAATTGTGAAGTTGAAATTGAAGTTGAAATTGAAGTTAAAATTGAAGTTGAAAATGAAGTTGAAATTGAAGTTGAAATGGAAGTTGAAATTGAATTTGAAATTGAAGTTGAAATTGAAGTTGAAATTGAAGTTGAAATTGAAGTTGAAATTGAAATTGAAATTGAAGTTAAAATTGAAGTTGAAATTGAAGTTGAAATTGAAGTTGAAATTGAAGTTGAAATTGAAGTTGAAATTGAAATTGAAATTGAAGTTGAAATTGAAGTTGAAATTGAAGTTGAAATTGAAGTTGAAATTGAAATTGAATTGAAGTTAAAATTGAAGTTGAAATTGAAGTTGAAATTGAAGTTGAAATTGATGTTAAAATTGAAGTTGAAATTGAAGTTGAAATTGAAGTTGAAATTGAAGTTAAAATTGAAGTTGAAATTGAAGTTAAAATTGAAGTTGTAATTGAAGTAGAAATTGAAGTTGAAATTGAAGTTGAAATTGAAGTTGAATTGAAGTTGAAATTGAAGTTGAAATTGAAGTTAAAATTGAAGTTGAAATTGAAAATTGAAATGGTGTTGAAATTGAAGTTGAAATTGAAGTTGAAATTGAAGTTGAAATTGAAGTTGAAATGAATTGAAATTGAAGTTGAAATTGAAGTTGAAGTTGAAATTGAAGTTGAAATTGAAGTTGAAACTGAAGTTGAAATTTAAGTTGAAATTTAAGTTGAAATTGAAGTTAAATTGAAGTTGAAATTTAAGTTGAAATTGAAGTTGAAATTGAAGTTAAAATTGAAGTTAAAATTAAGTTGAAATTGAAGTTGAAATTGAAGTTGAAATTGAAGTTGAAATTGATGTTAAAATTGAAGTTGAAATTGAAGTTGAAATTGAAGTTGAAATTGAAGATGAAATTGAAATTAAAATTGAAGTCGAAATTGAAGTTGAAATTGAAGTTGAAATTGAAGTTGAAATTGAAGTTAAAATTGAAGTTGAAAATGAAGTTGAAATTGAAGTTGAAATGGAAGTTGAAATTGAATTTGAAATTGAAGTTGAAATTGAAGTTGAAATTGGAGTTGAAATTGAAGTTGAAATTGAAGTTGAAATTGAAGTTGAAATTGAAGTTGAAATTGAAGTTGAAATTGAAGTTGAAATTGAAGTTGAAATTGAAGTTGAAATTGAAGTTGAAATTGAAATTGAAATTGAAGTTAAATTGAAGTTGAAATTGAAGTTGAATTTGAAGTTGAAATTGAAGTTGAAATTGAAGTTGAAGTTGAAATTGAAGTTGAAATTGAAGTTAAAATTGAAGTTTAGTTTAATTGAAGTTAAAGTTGAAGATGAATTTGAAGTTGAACTTGAAAGTGAAGTTGAAGTTGAAGTTGAAGTTAAGTTGAAGTTCAAGTTAAAATTGAAATTGAAATTGAAGTTGAAATTGAAGTTGCAATTGAAGTTGAAATTGAAGTTGAAATTGAAGTTGAAATTGAAGTTGAAATTGAAGTTGAAATTGAAGTTGAAATTGAAATTGAAATTGAAGTTGAATTTGAAGTTAAAATTGAAGTTAAAATTAAGTTGAAAATGAAGTTGAAAGTGAAGTTGAAATTGAAGTTGAAATTGAAGTTGAAATTGATGTTAAAATTGAAGTTGAAATTGAAGTTGAAATTGAAGTTGAAATTGAAGTTAAAATTGAAGTTGAAATTGAAGTTAAAATTGAAGTTGTAATTGAAGTAGAAATTGAAGTTGAAATTGAAGTTGAAATTGAAGTTGAAATTGAAGTTGAAATTGAAGTTGAAATTGATGTTAAAATTGAAGTTGAAATTGAAGTTGAAATTGAAGTTGAAATTGAAGTTAAAATTGAAGTTGAAATTGAAGTTAAAATTGAAGTTGTAATTGAAGTAGAAATTGAAGTTGAAATTGAAGTTGAAATTGAAGTTGAAATTGAAGTTGAAATTGAAGTTGAAATTGAAAGTTAAAATTGAAGTTGAAATTGAAGTTGAAATTGAAGTTGAAATTGAAGTTGAAATTGAAGTTGAAATTGAAGTTGAAATTGAAGTTGAAATTGAAGTTGAAATTGAAGTTGAAATTGAAGTTGAAATTGAAATTGAAATTGAAGTTGAAATTGAAGTTGAAATTGAAGTTGAAATTGAAGTTGAAATTGAAATTGAAATTGAAGTTAAAATTGAAGTTGAAATTGAAGTTGAAAGTGAAGTTGAAATTGAAGTTGAAATTGAAGTTGAAATTGATGTTAAAATTGAAGTTGAAATTGAAGTTGAAATTGAAGTTGAAATTGAAGTTAAAATTGAAGTTGAAATTGAAGTTAAAATTGAAGTTGTAATTGAAGTAGAAATTGAAGTTGAAATTGAAGTTGAAATTGAAGTTGAAATTGAAGTTGAAATTGAAGTTGAAATTGAAAGTTAAAATTGAACTTGAAATTGAAATTGAAATTGAAGTTGAAATTGAAGTTGAAATTAAAGTTGAAATTGAAGTTGAAATTGAAGTTGAAATTGAAGTTGAAATTGAAGTTAAAATTGAAGTTTAAGTTTAAGTAAAGTTAAAGTTGAAGTTAAAGTTGAATTTGAAGTTGAACTTGAAAGTGAAGTTGAAGTTGAAGTTGAAGTTGAAGTTAAGTTGAAGTTGAAATTAAGTTTGAAATTGAAGTTGAAGTTGAAATTGAAGTTGAAATTGAAGTTAAATTTGAAGTTGAAATTGAAGTTGAAATTGAAGTTGAAACTGAAGTTGAAATTAAAGTTAAAATTGAAATTGAATTTGAAGTTAAAATTGAAGTTAAAATTAAGTTGAAATTGAAGTTGAAAGTGAAGTTGAAATTGAAGTTGAAATTGATGTTAAAATTGAAGTTGAAATTGAAGTTGAAATTGAAGTTGAAATTGAAGTTGAAATTGAAGTTGAAATTGAAGTTAAAATTAAGTTGAAATTGAAGTTGAAAGTGAAGTTGAAATTGAAGTTGAAATTGATGTTAAAATTGAAGTTGAAATTGAAGTTGAAATTGAAGTTGAAATTGAAGTTGAAATTGAAATTAAAACTGAAGTTGAAATTAAATTTGAAATTGAAGTTGAAATTGAAGTTAATATTGAAGTTGAAATTTAAGTTGAAATTGAAGTTGAAATTTAAGTTGAAATTTAAGTTGAAATTGAAGTTGAAATTGAAGTTGAAATTGAAGTTAAAATTGATGTTAAAATTGAAGTTAAAATTGAATTTGAAATTGAAGTTGAAATTGATGTTGAAATTGAAGTTGAAATTGAAGTTGAAATTGGAGTTGAAATTGAAGTTGAAATTGAAGTTGAAATTGAAGTTGAAATTGAAATTGAAGTTGAAGTTGAAATTGAAGTTGAAGTTGAAATTGAAGTTGAAATTGAAGTTGAAACTGAAGTTGAAATTGAAGTTGAAATTGATGTTAAAATTGAAGTTAAAATTGAATTTGAAATTGAAGTTGAAATTGATGTTGAAATTGAAGTTGAAATTGAAGTTGAAATTTGAGTTGAAATTGAAGTTGAAATTGAAGTTGAAATTGAAGTTGAAATTGAAATTGAAATTGAAGTTGAAATTGAAGTTGAAGTTGAAATTGAAGTTGAAATTGAAGTTGAAACTGAAGTTGAAATTGATGTTAAAATTGAAGTTGAAATTGAAGTTGAAATTGAAGTTGAAATTGAAGTTGAAATTGAAGTTGAAATTGAAGTTGAAATTGAAGTTGAAATTGAAATTAAAATTGAAGTCGAAATTGAAGTTGAAATTGAAGTTGAAATTGAAGTTGAAATTGAAGTTGAAATTGAAGTTAAAATTGAAGTTGAAATTGAAGTTCAAATTGAAGTTGAAATTGAAGTTGAAATTGAAATTGAAATTGAAGTTGAAATTGAAGTTGAAGTTGAAATTGAAGTTGAAATTGAAGTTGAAACTGAAGTTGAAATTTAAGTTGAAATTTAAGTTGAAATTGAAGTTAAAACTGAAGTTGAAATTTAAGTTGAAATTGAAGTTGAAATTGAAGTTAAAATTGAAGTTAAAATTAAGTTGAAATTGAAGTTGAAATTCAAGTTGAAATTGAAGTTGAAATTGATGTTAAAATTGAAGTTGAAATTGAAGTTGAAATTGAAGTTGAAATTGAAGTTGAAATTGAAGTTGAAATTGAAGTTGAAATTGAAATTAAAATTGAAGTCGAAATTGAAGTTGAAATTGAAGTTGAAATTGAAGTTGAAATTTAAGTTGAAATTGAAGTTGAAATTGAAGTTAAAATTGAAGTTAAAATTAAGTTGAAATTGAAGTTGAAATTCAAGTTGAAATTGAAGTTGAAATTGATGTTAAAATTGAAGTTGAAATTGAAGTTGAAATTGAAGTTGAAATTGAAGTTGAAATTGAAGTTGAAATTGAAGTTGAAATTGAAGTTGAAATTGAAATTAAAATTGAAGTCGAAATTGAAGTTGAAATTGAAGTTGAAATTGAAGTTGAAATGGAAGTTGAAATTGAATTTGAAATTGAAGTTGAAATTGAAGTTGAAATTGGAGTTGAAATTGAAGTTGAAATTGAAGTTGAAATTGAAGTTGAAATTGAAGTTGAAATTGAAGTTGAAATTGAAGTTAAAATTGAAGTTGAAAATGAAGTTGAAATTGAAGTTGAATTTGAATTTGAAATTGAAGTTGAAATTGAAGTTGAAATTGGAGGTGAAATTGAAGTTGAAATTGAAGTTGAAAGTGAAGTTGAAATTGAAGTTGAAATTGATGTTAAAATTGAAGTTGAATTTGAAGTTGAAATTGAAGTTGAAATTGAAGTTGAAATTGAAGTTAAAATTGAAGTTGAAATTGAAGTAGAAATTGAAGTTGAAATTGAAGTTGAAATTGAAATTAAAACTGAAGTTGAAATTAAATTTGAAATTGAAGTTGAAATTGAAGTTAATATTGAAGTTGAAATTTAAGTTGAAATTGAAGTTGAAATTTAAGTTGAAATTGAAGTTGAAATTGAAGTTGAAATTGAAGTTAAAATTGATGTTAAAATTGAAGTTAAAATTGAATTTGAAATTGAAGTTGAAATTGATGTTGAAATTGAAGTTGAAATTGAAGTTGAAATTGGAATTGAAATTGAAGTTGAAATTGAAGTTGAAATTGAAGTTGAAATTGAAATTGAAGTTGAAGTTGAAATTGAAGTTGAAGTTGAAATTGAAGTTGAAATTGAAGTTGAAACTGAAGTTGAAATTGAAGTTGAAATTGATGTTAAAATTGAAGTTAAAATTGAATTTGAAATTGAAGTTGAAATTGATGTTGAAATTGAAGTTGAAATTGAAGTTGAAATTGGAGTTGAAATTGAAGTTGAAATTGAAGTTGAATTGAAGTTGAAATTGAAATTGAAATTGAAGTTGAAATTGAAGTTGAAGTTGAAATTGAAGTTGAAATTGAAGTTGAAACTGAAGTTGAAATTGATGTTAAAATTGAAGTTGAAATTGAAGTTGAAATTGAAGTTGAAATTGAAGTTGAAATTGAAGTTGAAATTGAAGTTGAAATTGAAGTTGAAATTGAAATTAAAATTGAAGTCGAAATTGAAGTTGAAATTGAAGTTGAAATTGAAGTTGAAATTGAAGTTGAAATTGAAGTTAAAATTGAAGTTGAAATTGAAGTTCAAATTGAAGTTGAAATTGAAGTTGAAATTGAAATTGAAATTGAAGTTGAAATTGAAGTTGAAGTTGAAATTGAAGTTGAAATTGAAGTTGAAACTGAAGTTGAAATTTAAGTTGAAATTTAAGTTGAAATTGAAGTTAAAATTGAAGTTGAAATTGAAGTTGAAATTGAAGTTGAAATTGAAGTTAAAATTGAAGTTAAAATTACGTTGAAATTGAAGTTGAAATTCAAGTTGAAATTGAAGTTGAAATTGATGTTAAAATTGAAGTTGAAATTGAAGTTGAAATTGAAGTTGAAATTGAAGTTGAAATTGAAGTTGAAATTGAAGTTGAAATTGAAGTTGAAATTGAAGTTGAAATTGAAATTAAAATTGAAGTCGAAATTGAAGTTGAAATTGAAGTTGAAATTGAAGTTGAAATTTAAGTTGAAATTGAAGTTGAAATTGAAGTTAAAATTGAAGTTAAAATTAAGTTGAAATTGAAGTTGAAATTCAAGTTGAAATTGAAGTTGAAATTGATGTTAAAATTGAAGTTGAAATTGAAGTTGAAATTGAAGTTGAAATTGAAGTTGAAATTGAAGTTGAAATTGAAGTTGAAATTGAAGTTGAAATTGAAATTAAAATTGAAGTCGAAATTGAAGTTGAAATTGAAGTTGAAATTGAAGTTGAAATGGAAGTTGAAATTGAATTTGAAATTGAAGTTGAAATTGAAGTTGAAATTGGAGTTGAAATTGAAGTTGAAATTGAAGTTGAAATTGAAGTTGAAATTGAAGTTGAAATTGAAGTTGAAATTGAAGTTAAAATTGAAGTTGAAAATGAAGTTGAAATTGAAGTTGAATTTGAATTTGAAATTGAAGTTGAAATTGAAGTTGAAATTGGAGGTGAAATTGAAGTTGAAATTGAAGTTGAAATTGAAGTTGAATTTGAAGGTGAACTTGAAAGTGAAGTTGAAGTTAAAATTGAAGTTGAAATTTAAGTTGAAATTTAAGTTGAAATTGAAGTTAAAATTGAAGTTAAAATTGAATTTGAAATTGAAGTTGAAATTGATGTTGAAATTGAAGTTGAAATTGAAATTGAAATTGGAGTTGAAATTGAAGTTGAAATTGAAGTTGAAATTGAAGTTGAAATTGAAGTTGAAATTGAAGTTGAAATTGAAATTGAAATTGAAGTTGAAATTGAAGTTGAAGTTGAAATTGAAGTTGAAACTGAAGTTGAAATTTAAGTTGAAATTTAAGTTGAAATTTAAGTTAAAATTGAAGTTGAAATTTAAGTTGAAATTGAAGTTGAAATTGAAGTTAAAATTGAAGTTAAAATTAAGTTGAAATTGAAGTTGAAATTGAAGTTGAAATTGAAGTTGAAATTGATGTTAAAATTGAAGTTGAAATTGAAGTTGAAATTGAAGTTGAAATTGAAGATGAAATTGAAATTAAAATTGAAGTCGAAATTGAAGTTGAAATTGAAGTTGAAATTGAAGTTGAAATTGAAGTTGAAATTGAAGATGAAATTGAAATTAATATTGAAGTCGAAATTGAAGTTGAAATTGAAGTTGAAATTGAAGTTGTTATTGAAGTTAAAATTGAAGTTGAAAATGAAGTTGAAATTGAAGTTGAAATGGAAGTTGAAATTGAATTTGAAATTGAAGTTGAAATTGAAGTTGAAATTGGAGTTGAAATTGAAGTTGAAATTGAAGTTGAAATTGAAGTTGAAATTGAAGTTGAAATTGAAGTTGAAATTGAAGTTGAAATTGAAGTTGAAATTGAAGTTGAAATTGAAATTGAAATTGAAGTTAAAATTGAAGTTGAAATTGAAGTTGAAATTGAAGTTGAAATTGAAGTTGAAATTGAAATTGAAATTGAAGTTGAAATTGAAGTTGAAATTGATGTTAAAATTGAAGTTGAAATTGAAGTTGAAATTGAAGTTGAAATTGAAGTTGAAATTGAAGTTAAAATTGAAGTTGAAAATGAAGTTGAAATTGAAGTTGAAATGGAAGTTGAAATTGAATTTGAAATTGAAGTTGAAATTGAAGTTGAAATTGAAGTTGAAATTGAAGTTGAAATTGAAATTGAAATTGAAGTTAAAATTGAAATTGAAATTGAAGTTAAAATTGAAGTTGAAATTGAAGTTGAAAGTGAAGTTGAAATTGAAGTTGAAATTGAAGTTGAAATTGATGTTAAAATTGAAGTTGAAATTGAAGTTGAAATTGAAGTTGAAATTGAAGTTAAAATTGAAGTTGAAATTGAAGTTAAAATTGAAGTTGTAATTGAAGTAGAAATTGAAGTTAAAATTGAAGTTAAAATTAAGTTGAAATTGAAGTTGAAATTGAAGTTGAAATTGAAGTTGAAATTGATGTTAAAATTGAAGTTGAAATTGAAGTTGAAATTGAAGTTGAAATTGAAGATGAAATTGAAATTAAAATTGAAGTCGAAATTGAAGTTGAAATTGAAGTTGAAATTGAAGTTGAAATTGAAGTTAAAATTGAAGTTGAAAATGAAGTTGAAATTGAAGTTGAAGTGGAAGTTGAAATTGAATTTGAAATTGAAGTTGAAATTGAAGTTGAAATTGGAGTTGAAATTGAAGTTGAAATTGAAGTTGAAATTGAAGTTGAAATTGAAGTTGAAATTGAAGTTAAAATTGAAGTTGAAATTGAAGTTGAATTTGAAGTTGAAATTGAAGTTGAAATTGAAGTTGAAGTTGAAATTGAAGTTGAAATTGAAGTTAAAATTGAAGTTTAAGTTTAATTGAAGTTAAAGTTGAAGATGAATTTGAAGTTGAACTTGAAAGTGAAGTTGAAGTTGAAGTTGAAGTTAAGTTGAAGTTCAAGTTAAAATTGAAATTGAAATTGAAGTTGAAATTGAAGTTGCAATTGAAGTTGAAATTGAAGTTGAAATTGAAGTTGAAATTGAAGTTGAAATTGAAGTTGAAATTGAAGTTGAAATTGAAATTGAAATTGAAGTTGAATTTGAAGTTAAAATTGAAGTTAAAATTAAGTTGAAATTGAAGTTGAAAGTGAAGTTGAAATTGAAGTTGAAATTGAAGTTGAAATTGATGTTAAAATTGAAGTTGAAATTGAAGTTGAAATTGAAGTTGAAATTGAAGTTAAAATTGAAGTTGAAATTGAAGTTAAAATTGAAGTTGTAATTGAAGTAGAAATTGAAGTTGAAATTGAAGTTGAAATTGAAGTTGAAATTGAAGTTGAAATTGAAGTTGAAATTGATGTTAAAATTGAAGTTGAAATTGAAGTTGAAATTGAAGTTGAAATTGAAGTTAAAATTGAAGTTGAAATTGAAGTTAAAATTGAAGTTGTAATTGAAGTAGAAATTGAAGTTGAAATTGAAGTTGAAATTGAAGTTGAAATTGAAGTTGAAATTGAAGTTGAAATTGAAAGTTAAAATTGAAGTTGAAATTGAAGTTGAAATTGAAGTTGAAATTGAAGTTGAAATTGAAGTTGAAATTGAAGTTGAAATTGATGTTGAAATTGAAGTTGAAATTGAAGTTGAAATTGGAGTTGAAATTGAAGTTGAAATTGAAGTTGAAATTGAAGTTGAAATTAAAGTTGAAATTGAAGTTGAAATTTAAGTTGAAATTTAAGTTGAAATTGAAGTTAAAATTGAAGTTGAAATTTAAGTTGAAATTGAAGTTGAAATTGAAGTTAAAATTGAAGTTAAAATTAAGTTGAAATTGAAGTTGAAATTGAAGTTGAAATTGAAGTTGAAATTGATGTTAAAATTGAAGTTGAAATTGAAGTTGAAATTGAAGATGAAATTGAAATTAAAATTGAAGTCGAAATTGAAGTTGAAATTGAAGTTGAAATTGAAGTTGAAATTGAAGTTAAAATTGAAGTTGAAAATGAAGTTGAAATTGAAGTTGAAATGGAAGTTGAAATTGAATTTGAAATTGAAGTTGAAATTGAAGTTGAAATTGGAGTTGAAATTGAAGTTGAAATTGAAGTTGAAATTGAAGTTGAAATTGAAGTTGAAATTGAAGTTGAAATTGAAGTTGAAATTGAAGTTGAAATTGAAGTTGAAATTGAAATTGAAATTGAAGTTAAAATTGAAGTTGAAATTGAAGTTGAAATTGAAGTTGAAATTGAAGTTGAAATTGAAATTGAAATTGAAGTTGAAATTGAAGTTGAAATTGAAGTTGAAATTGAAGTTGAAATTGAAATTGAAGTTAAAATTGAAGTTGAAATTGAAGTTGAAAGTGAAGTTGAAATTGAAGTTGAAATTGAAGTTGAAATTGATGTTAAAATTGAAGTTGAAATTGAAGTTGAAATTGAAGTTGAAATTGAAGTTAAAATTGAAGTTGAAATTGAAGTTAAAATTGAAGTTGTAATTGAAGTAGAAATTGAAGTTGAAATTGAAGTTGAAATTGAAGTTGAAATTGAAGTTGAAATTGAAGTTGAAATTGAAAGTTAAAATTGAAGTTGAAATTGAAATTGAAATTGAAGTTGAAATTGAAGTTGAAATTAAAGTTGAAATTGAAGTTGAAATTGAAGTTGAAATTGAAGTTGAAATTGAAGTTAAAATTGAAGTTTAAGTTTAAGTAAAGTTAAAGTTGAAGTTAAAGTTGAATTTGAAGTTGAACTTGAAAGTGAAGTTGAAGTTGAAGTTGAAGTTGAAGTTAAGTTGAAGTTGAAATTGAAGTTGAAATTGAAGTTAAATTTGAAGTTGAAATTGAAGTTGAAATTGAAGTTGAAACTGAAGTTGAAATTAAAGTTAAAATTGAAATTGAATTTGAAGTTAAAATTGAAGTTAAAATTAAGTTGAAATTGAAGTTGAAAGTGAAGTTGAAATTGAAGTTGAAATTGATGTTAAAATTGAAGTTGAAATTGAAGTTGAAATTGAAGTTGAAATTGAAGTTGAAATTGAAGTTGAAATTGAAGTTAAAATTAAGTTGAAATTGAAGTTGAAAGTGAAGTTGAAATTGAAGTTGAAATTGATGTTAAAATTGAAGTTGAAATTGAAGTTGAAATTGAAGTTGAAATTGAAGTTGAAATTGAAGTTAAAATTGAAGTTGAAATTGAAGTAGAAATTGAAGTTGAAATTGAAGTTGAAATTGAAATTAAAACTGAAGTTGAAATTAAATTTGAAATTGAAGTTGAAATTGAAGTTAATATTGAAGTTGAAATTTAAGTTGAAATTGAAGTTGAAATTTAAGTTGAAATTTAAGTTGAAATTGAAGTTGAAATTGAAGTTAAAATTGAAGTTAAAATTAAGTTGAAATTGAAGTTGAAATTGAAGTTGAAATTGAAGTTGAAATTGATGTTAAAATTGAAGTTAAAATTGAATTTGAAATTGAAGTTGAAATTGATGTTGAAATTGAAGTTGAAATTGAAGTTGAAATTGGAGTTGAAATTGAAGTTGAAATTGAAGTTGAAATTGAAGTTGAAATTGAAATTGAAGTTGAAGTTGAAATTGAAGTTGAAGTTGAAATTGAAGTTGAAATTGAAGTTGAAACTGAAGTTGAAATTGAAGTTGAAATTGATGTTAAAATTGAAGTTAAAATTGAATTTGAAATTGAAGTTGAAATTGATGTTGAAATTGAAGTTGAAATTGAAGTTGAAATTGGAGTTGAAATTGAAGTTGAAATTGAAGTTGAAATTGAAGTTGAAATTGAAATTGAAATTGAAGTTGAAATTGAAGTTGAAGTTGAAATTGAAGTTGAAATTGAAGTTGAAACTGAAGTTGAAATTGATGTTAAAATTGAAGTTGAAATTGAAGTTGAAATTGAAGTTGAAATTGAAGTTGAAATTGAAGTTGAAATTGAAGTTGAAATTGAAATTAAAATTGAAGTCGAAATTGAAGTTGAAATTGAAGTTGAAATTGAAGTTGAAATTGAAGTTAAAATTGAAGTTGAAATTGAAGTTAAAATTGAAGTTGAAATTGAAGTTGAAATTGAAATTGGAATTGAAGTTGAAATTGAAGTTGAAGTTGAAATTGAAGTTGAAATTGAAGTTGAAACTGAAGTTGAAATTTAAGTTGAAATTTAAGTTGAAATTGAAGTTAAAATTGAAGTTGAAATTTAAGTTGAAATTGAAGTTGAAATTGAAGTTAAAATTGAAGTTAAAATTAAGTTGAAATTGAAGTTGAAATTCAAGTTGAAATTGAAGTTGAAATTGATGTTAAAATTGAAGTTGAAATTGAAGTTGAAATTGAAGTTGAAATTGAAGTTGAAATTGAAGTTGAAATTGAAGTTGAAATTGAAATTAAAATTGAAGTTGAAATTGAAGTTGAAATTTAAGTTGAAATTTAAGTTGAAATTGAAGTTGAAATTGAAGTTAAAATTGAAGTTAAAATTAAGTTGAAATTGAAGTTGAAATTCAAGTTGAAATTGAAGTTAAAATTGATGTTAAAATTGAAGTTGAAATTGAAGTTGAAATTGAAGTTGAAATTGAAGTTGAAATTGAAGTTGAAATTGTAGTTGAAATTGAAGTTGAAATTGAAATTAAAATTGAAGTCGAAATTGAAGTTGAAATTGAAGTTGAAATTGAAGTTGAAATGGAAGTTGAAATTGAATTTGAAATTGAAGTTGAAATTGAAGTTGAAATTGGAGTTGAAATTGAAGTTGAAATTGAAGTTGAAATTGAAGTTGAAATTGAAGTTGAAATTGAAGTTGAAATTGAAGTTAAAATTGAAGTTGAAAATGAAGTTGAAATTGAAGTTGAATTTGAATTTGAAATTGAAGTTGAAATTGAAGTTGAAATTGGAGGTGAAATTGAAGTTGAAATTGAAGTTGAAATTGAAGTTGAAATTGAAGTTGAATTTGAAATTGAAATTAAAATTGAAGTCGAAATTGAAGTTGAAATTGAAGTTGAAATTGAAGTTGAAATTGAAGTTAAAATTGAAGTTGAAATTGAAGTTAAAATTGAAGTTGAAATTGAAGTTGAAATTGAAATTGAAATTGAAGTTGAAATTGAAGTTGAAGTTGAAATTGAAGTTGAAATTGAAGTTGAAACTGAAGTTGAAATTTAAGTTGAAATTTAAGTTGAAATTGAAGTTAAAATTGAAGTTGAAATTTAAGTTGAAATTGAAGTTGAAATTGAAGTTAAAATTGAAGTTAAAATTAAGTTGAAATTGAAGTTGAAATTCAAGTTGAAATTGAAGTTGAAATTGAAGTTAAAATTGAAGTTGAAATTGAAGTTGAAATTGAAGTTGAAATTGAAGTTGAAATTGAAGTTGAAATTGAAGTTGAAATTGAAGTTGAAATTGAAGTTGAAATTGAAATTAAAATTGAAGTCGAAATTGAAGTTGAAATTGAAGTTGAAATTTAAGTTGAAATTTAAGTTGAAATTGAAGTTGAAATTGAAGTTAAAATTGAAGTTAAAATTAAGTTGAAATTGAAGTTGAAATTCAAGTTGAAATTGAAGTTAAAATTGATGTTAAAATTGAAGTTGAAATTGAAGTTGAAATTGAAGTTGAAATTGAAGTTGAAATTGAAGTTGAAATTGAAGTTGAAATTGAAGTTGAAATTGAAGTTGAAATTGAAATTAAAATTGAAGTCGAAATTGAAGTTGAAATTGAAGTTGAAATTGAAGTTGAAATGGAAGTTGAAATTGAATTTGAAATTGAAGTTGAAATTGAAGTTGAAATTGGAGTTGAAATTGAAGTTGAAATTGAAGTTGAAATTGAAGTTGAAATTGAAGTTGAAATTGAAGTTGAAATTGAAGTTAAAATTGAAGTTGAAAATGAAGTTGAAATTGAAGTTGAATTTGAATTTGAAATTGAAGTTGAAATTGAAGTTGAAATTGGAGGTGAAATTGAAGTTGAAATTGAAGTTGAAATTGAAGTTGAAATTGAAGTTGAATTTGAAGGTGAACTTGAAAGTGAAGTTGAAGTTAAAATTGAAGTTAAAATTGAAGTTGAAATTTAAGTTGAAATTTAAGTTGAAATTTAAGTTAAAATTGAAGTTAAAATTGAATTTGAAATTGAAGTTGAAATTGATGTTGAAATTGAAGTTGAAATTGAAGTTGAAATTGGAGTTGAAATTGAAGTTGAAATTAAAGTTGAAATTGAAGTTGAAATTGAAGTTGAAATTGAAGTTGAAATTGAAATTGAAATTGAAGTTGAAATTGAAGTTGAAGTTGAAATTGAAGTTGAAATTGAAGTTGAAACTGAAGTTGAAATTTAAGTTGAAATTTAAGTTGAAATTGAAGTTAAAATTGAAGTTGAAATTTAAGTTGAAATTGAAGTTGAAATTGAAGTTAAAATTGAAGTTAAAATTAAGTTGAAATTGAAGTTGAAATTGAAGTTGAAATTGAAGTTGAAATTGATGTTAAAATTGAAGTTGAAATTGAAGTTGAAATTGAAGTTGAAATTGAAGATGAAATTGAAATGAAAATTGAAGTCGAAATTGAAGTTGAAATTGAAGTTGAAATTGAAGTTGAAATTGAAGTTGAAATTGAAGATGAAATTGAAATTAAAATTGAAGTCGAAATTGAAGTTGAAATTGAAGTTGAAATTGAAGTTGAAATTGAAGTTAAAATTGAAGTTGAAATTGAAGTTGAAAATGAAGTTGAAATTGAAGTTGAAATGGAAGTTGAAATTGAATTTGAAATTGAAGTTGAAATTGAAGTTGAAATTGGAGTTGAAATTGAAGTTGAAATTGAAGTTGAAATTGAAGTTGAAATTGAAGTTGAAATTGAAGTTGAAATTGAAGTTGAAATTGAAGTTGAAATTGAAGTTGAAATTGAAATTGAAATTGAAGTTAAAATTGAAGTTGAAATTGAAGTTGAAATTGAAGTTGAAATTGAAGTTGAAATTGAAATTGAAATTGAAGTTGAAATTGAAGTTGAAATTGATGTTAAAATTGAAGTTGAAATTGAAGTTGAAATTGAAGTTGAAATTGAAGATGAAATTGAAATTAAAATTGAAGTCGAAATTGAAGTTGAAATTGAAGTTGAAATTGAAGTTGAAATTGAAGTTAAAATTGAAGTTGAAAATGAAGTTGAAATTGAAGTTGAAATGGAAGTTGAAATTGAATTTGAAATTGAAGTTGAAATTGAAGTTGAAATTGGAGTTGAAATTGAAGTTGAAATTGAAGTTGAAATTGAAGTTGAAATTGAAGTAGAAATTGAAGTTGAAATTGAAGTTGAAATTGAAGTTGAAATTGAAGTTGAAATTGAAATTGAAATTGAAGTTAAAATTGAAGTTGAAATTGAAGTTGAAATTGAAGTTGAAATTGAAGTTGAAATTGAAAATGAAATTGAAGTTGAAATTGAAGTTGAAATTGAAGTTGAAATTGAAGTTGAAATTGAAATTGAAATTGAAGTTAAAATTGAAGTTGAAATTGAAGTTGAAAGTGAAGTTGAAATTGAAGTTGAAATTGAAGTTGAAATTGATGTTAAAATTGAAGTTGAAATTGAAGTTGAAATTGAAGTTGAAATTGAAGTTAAAATTGAAGTTGAAATTGAAGTTAAAATTGAAGTTGTAATTGAAGTAGAAATTGAAGTTGAAATTGAAGTTGAAATTGAAGTTGAAATTGAAGTTGAAATTGAAGTTGAAATTGAAGTTGAAATTGAAAGTTAAAATTGAAGTTGACATTGAAATTGAAATTGAAGTTGAAATTGAAGTTGAAATTAAAGTTGAAATTGAAGTTGAAATTGAAGTTGAAATTGAAGTTGAAATTGAAGTTAAAATTGAAGTTTAAGTTTAAGTAAAGTTAAAGTTGAAGTTAAAGTTAAATTTGAAGTTGAACTTGAAAGTGAAGTTGAAGTTGAAGTTGAAGTTAAGTTGAAGTTGAAATTAAGTTTGAAATTGAAGTTGAAGTTGAAATTGAAGTTGAAATTGAAGTTAAATTTGAAGTTGAAATTGAAGTTGAAATTGAAGTTGAAATTGAAGTTGAAATTGAAGTTGAAATTGAAGTTGAAATTGAAGTTGAAATTGAAGTTGAAATTGAAGTTAAAACTAAGTTGAAATTGAAGTTGAGAGTGAAGTTGAAATTGAAGTTGAAATTGATGTTAAAATTGAAGTTGAAATTGAAGTTGAAATTGAAGTTAAAATTGAAATTGAATTTGAAGTTAAAATTGAAGTTAAAATTAAGTTGAAATTGAAGTTGAAAGTGAAGTTGAAATTGAAGTTGAAATTGATGTTAAAATTGAAGTTGAAATTGAAGTTGAAATTGAAGTTGAAATTGAAGTTGAAATTGAAGTTGAAATTGAAGTTAAAATTAAGTTGAAATTGAAATTAAAACTGAAGTTGAAATTAAATTTGAAATTGAAGTTGAAATTGAAGTTAATATTGAAGTTGAAATTTAAGTTGAAATTGAAGTTGAAATTTAAGTTGAAATTTAAGTTGAAATTGAAGTTGAAATTGAAGTTAAAATTGAAGTTAAAATTAAGTTGAAATTGAAGTTGAAATTGAAGTTGAAATTGAAGTTGAAATTGATGTTAAAATTGAAGTTAAAATTGAATTTGAAATTGAAGTTGAAATTGATGTTGAAATTGAAGTTGAAATTGAAGTTGAAATTGGAGTTGAAATTGAAGTTGAAATTGAAGTTGAAATTGAAGTTGAAATTGAAGTTGAAATTGAAATTGAAGTTGAAGTTGAAATTGAAGTTGAAGTTGAAATTGAAGTTGAAATTGAAGTTGAAACTGAAGTTGAAATTGAAGTTGAAATTGATGTTAAAATTGAAGTTAAAATTGAATTTGAAATTGAAGTTGAAATTGATGTTGAAATTGAAGTTGAAATTGAAGTTGAAATTGGAGTTGAAATTGTAATTGAAATTGAAGTTGAAATTGAAGTTGAAATTGAAATTGAAATTGAAGTTGAAGTTGAAATTGAAGTTGAAATTGAAGTTGAAACTGAAGTTGAAATTGATGTTAAAATTGAAGTTGAAATTGAAGTTGAAATTGAAGTTGAAATTGAAGTTGAAATTGAAGTTGAAATTGAAGTTGAAATTGAAGTTGAAATTGAAGTTGAAATTGAAGTTGAAATTGAAGTTGAAATTGAAATTAAAATTGAAGTCGAAATTGAAGTTGAAATTGAAGTTGAAATTGAAGTTGAAATTGAAGTTGAAATTGAAGTTAAAATTGAAGTTGAAATTGAAGTTAAAATTGAAGTTGAAATTGAAGTTGAAATTGAAATTGAAATTGAAGTTGAAGTTGAAATTGAAGTTGAAATTGAAGTTGAAACTGAAGTTGAAATTTAAGTTGAAATTTAAGTTGAAATTGAAGTTAAAATTGAAGTTGAAATTTAAGTTGAAATTGAAGTTGAAATTGAAGTTAAAATTGAAGTTAAAATTAAGTTGAAATTGAAGTTGAAATTCAAGTTGAAATTGAAGTTGAAATTGATGTTAAAATTGAAGTTGAAATTGAAGTTGAAATTGAAGTTGAAATTGAAGTTGAAATTGAAGTTGAAATTGAAGTTGAAATTGAAATTAAAATTGAAGTCGAAATTGAAGTTGAAATTGAAGTTGAAATTGAAGTTGAAATTTAAGTTGAAATTTAAGTTGAAATTGAAGTTGAAATTGAAGTTAAAATTGAAGTTAAAATTAAGTTGAAATTGAAGTTGAAATTCAAGTTGAAATTGAAGTTGAAATTGATGTTAAAATTGAAGTTGAAATTGAAGTTGAAATTGAAGTTGAAATTGAAGTTGAAATTGAAGTTGAAATTGAAGTTGAAATTGAAGTTGAAATTGAAATTAAAATTGAAGTCGAAATTGAAGTTGAAATTGAAGTTGAAATTGAAGTTGAAATGGAAGTTGAAATTGAATTTGAAATTGAAGTTGAAATTGAAGTTGAAATTGGAGTTGAAATTGAAGTTGAAATTGAAGTTGAAATTGAAGTTGAAATTGAAGTTGAAATTGAAGTTGAAATTGAAGTTAAAATTGAAGTTGAAAATGAAGTTGAAATTGAAGTTGAATTTGAATTTGAAATTGAAGTTGAAATTGAAGTTGAAATTGGAGGTGAAATTGAAGTTGAAATTGAAGTTGAAATTGAAGTTGAAATTGAAGTTGAATTTGAAGGTGAACTTGAAAGTGAAGTTGAAGTTAAAATTGAAGTTAAAATTGAAGTTGAAATTTAAGTTGAAATTTAAGTTGAAATTTAAGTTGAAATTGAAGTTAAAATTGAAGTTAAAATTGAATTTGAAATTGAAGTTGAAATTGATGTTGAAATTGAAGTTGAAATTGAAATTGAAATTGGAGTTGAAATTGAAGTTGAAATTGAAGTTGAAATTGAAGTTGAAATTGAAGTTGAAATTGAAATTGAAATTGAAGTTGAAATTAAAGTTGAAGTTGAAATTGAAGTTGAAACTGAAGTTGAAATTTAAGTTGAAATTTAAGTTGAAATTGAAGTTAAAATTGAAGTTGAAATTTAAGTTGAAATTGAAGTTGAAATTGAAGTTAAAATTGAAGTTAAAATTGAAGTTAAAATTAAGTTGAAATTGAAGTTGAAATTGAAGTTGAAATTGATGTTAAAATTGAAGTTGAAATTGAAGTTGAAATTGAAGTTGAAATTGAAGATGAAATTGAAATTAAAATTGAAGTCGAAATTGAAGTTGAAATTGAAGTTGAAATTGAAGTTGAAATTGAAGTTGAAATTGAAGATGAAATTGAAATTAAAATTGAAGTCGAAATTGAAGTTGAAATTGAAGTTGAAATTGAAGTTGAAATTGAAGTTAAAATTGAAGTTGAAAATGAAGTTGAAATTGAAGTTGAAATGGAAGTTGAAATTGAATTTGAAATTGAAGTTGAAATTGAAGTTGAAATTGGAGTTGAAATTGAAGTTGAAATTGAAGTTGAATTTGAAGTTGAAATTGAAGTTGAAATTGAAGTTGAAGTTGAAATTGAAGTTGAAATTGAAGTTAAAAATGAAGTTTAAGTTTAATTGAAGTTAAAGTTGAAGATGAATTTGAAGTTGAACTTGAAGTTGAAATGGAAGTTGAAATTGAATTTGAAATTGAAGTTGAAATTGAAGTTGAAATTGAAGTTGAAATTGAAGTTGAAATTGAAGTTGAAAGTGAAGTTGAAGTTGAAATTGAAGTTGAAATTGAAGTTAAAAATGAAGTTTAAGTTTAATTGAAGTTAAAGTTGAAGATGAATTTGAAGTTGAACTTGAAAGTGAAGTTGAAGTTGAAGTTGAAGTTAAGTTGAAGTTCAAGTTAAAATTGAAATTGAAATTGAAGTTGAAATTGAAGTTGCAATTGAAGTTGAAATTGAAGTTGAAATTGAAGATGAAATTGAAATTAAAATTGAAGTCGAAATTGAAGTTGAAATTGAAGTTGAAATTGAAGTTGAAATTGAAGTTAAAATTGAAGTTGAAAATGAAGTTGAAATTGAAGTTGAAATGGAAGTTGAAATTGAATTTGAAATTGAAGTTGAAATTGAAGTTGAAATTGGAGTTGAAATTGAAGTTGAAATTGAAGTTGAAATTGAAGTTGAAATTGAAGTTGAAATTGAAGTTGAAATTGAAGTTGAAATTGAAGTTGAAATTGAAGTTGAAATTGAAATTGAAATTGAAGTTAAAATTGAAGTTGAAATTGAAGTTGAAATTGAAGTTGAAATTGAAGTTGAAATTGAAATTGAAATTGAAGTTGAAATTGAAGTTGAAATTGATGTTAAAATTGAAGTTGAAATTGAAGTTGAAATTGAAGTTGAAATTGAAGATGAAATTGAAATTAAAATTGAAGTCGAAATTGAAGTTGAAATTGAAGTTGAAATTTAAGTTAAAATTGAAGTTGAAAATGAAGTTGAAATTGAAGTTGAAATGGAAGTTGAAATTGAATTTGAAATTGAAGTTGAAATTGAAGTTGAAATTGAAGTTGAAATTGAAGTTGAAATTGAAATTGAAATTGAAGTTAAAATTGAAGTTGAAATTGAAGTTGAAATTGAAGTTGAAATTGAAGTTGAAATTGAAATTGAAATTGAAGTTGAAATTGAAGTTGAAATTGAAGTTGAAATTGAAGTTGAAATTGAAATTGAAATTGAAGTTAAAATTGAAGTTGAAATTGAAGTTAAAATTGAAGTTGAAATTGAAGTTAAAATTGAAGTTGTAATTGAAGTAGAAATTGAAGTTGAAATTGAAGTTGAAATTGAAGTTGAAATTGAAGTTGAAATTGAAGTTGAAATTGAAGTTGAAATTGAAAGTTAAAATTGAAGTTGAAATTGAAATTGAAATTGGAGTTGAAATTGAAGTTGAAATTGAAGTTGAAATTGAAGTTGAAATTGAAGTTGAAATTGAAATTGAAATTGAAGTTGAAATTGAAGTTGAAGTTGAAATTGAAGTTGAAATTGAAGTTGAAACTGAAGTTGAAATTTAAGTTGAAATTTAAGTTGAAATTGAAGTTAAAATTGAAGTTGAAATTTAAGTTGAAATTTAAGTTGAAATTGAAGTTAAAATTGAAGTTAAAATTAAGTTGAAATTGAAGTTGAAATTGAAGTTGAAATTGAAGTTGAAATTGATGTTAAAATTGAAGTTGAAATTGAAGTTGAAATTGAAGTTGAAATTGAAGATGAAATTGAAATTAAAATTGAAGTCGAAATTGAAGTTGAAATTGAAGTTGAAATTGAAGTTGAAATTGAAGTTAAAATTGAAGTTGAAAATGAAGTTGAAATTGAAGTTGAAATGGAAGTTGAAATTGAATTTGAAATTGAAGTTGAAATTGAAGTTGAAATTGGAGTTGAAATTGAAGTTGAAATTGAAGTTGAAATTGAAGTTGAAATTGAAGTTGAAATTGAAGTTGAAATTGAAGTTGAAATTGAAGTTGAAATTGAAATTGAAATTGAAGTTAAAATTGAAGTTGAAATTGAAGTTGAATTTGAAGTTGAAATTGAAGTTGAAATTGAAGTTGAATTTGAAATTGAAGTTGAAATTGAAGTTAAAATTGAAGTTTAAGTTTAATTGAAGTTAAAGTTGAAGATGAATTTGAAGTTGAACTTGAAAGTGAAGTTGAAGTTGAAGTTGAAGTTAAGTTGAAGTTCAAGTTAAAATTGAAATTGAAATTGAAGTTGAAATTGAAGTTGCAATTGAAGTTGAAATTGAAGTTGAAATTGAAGTTGAAATTGAAGTTGAAATTGAAATTGAAATTGAAGTTGAATTTGAAGTTAAAATTGAAGTTAAAATTAAGTTGAAATTGAAGTTGAAAGTGAAGTTGAAATTGAAGTTGAAATTGAAGTTGAAATTGATGTTAAAATTGAAGTTGAAATTGAAGTTGAAATTGAAGTTGAAATTGAAGTTGAAATTGAAGTTGAAATTGAAGATGAAATTGAAATTAAAATTGAAGTCGAAATTGAAGTTAAAATTGAAATTGAAATTGAAGTTGAATTTGAAGTTAAAATTGAAGTTAAAATTAAGTTGAAATTGAAGTTGAAAGTGAAGTTGAAATTGAAGTTGAAATTGAAGTTGAAATTGAAGTTGAAATTGATGTTAAAATTGAAGTTGAAATTGAAGTTGAAATTGAAGTTGAAATTGAAGTTGAAATTGAAGATGAAATTGAAATTAAAATTGAAGTCGAAATTGAAGTTGAAATTGAAGTTGAAATTGAAGTTGAAATTGAAGTTGAAATTGAAGATGAAATTGAAATTAAAATTGAAGTCGAAATTGAAGTTGAAATTGAAGTTGAAATTGAAGTTGAAATTGAAGTTAAAATTGAAGTTGAAAATGAAGTTGAAATTGAAGTTGAAATGGAAGTTGAAATTGAATTTGAAATTGAAGTTGAAATTGAAGTTGAAATTGGAGTTGAAATTGAAGTTGAAATTGATGTTAAAATTGAAGTTGAAATTGAAGTTGAAATTGAAGTTGAAATTGAAGTTGAAATTGAAGATGAAATTGAAATTAAAATTGAAGTCGAAATTGAAGTTGAAATTGAAGTTGAAATTGAAGTTGAAATTGAAGTTGAAATTGAAGATGAAATTGAAATTAAAATTGAAGTCGAAATTGAAGTTGAAATTGAAGTTGAAATTGAAGTTGAAATTGAAGTTGAAATTGAAGTTGAAATTGAAGTTGAAATTGAAGATGAAATTGAAATTAAAATTGAAGTCGAAATTGAAGTTGAAATTGAAGTTGAAATTGAAGTTGAAATTGATGTTAAAATTGAAGTTGAAATTGAAGTTGAAATTGAAGTTGAAATTGAAGTTGAAATTGAAGTTGAAATTGAAGATGAAATTGAAATTAAAATTGAAGTCGAAATTGAAGTTAAAATTGAAATTGAAATTGAAGTTGAATTTGAAGTTAAAATTGAAGTTAAAATTAAGTTGAAATTGAAGTTGAAAGTGAAGTTGAAATTGAAGTTGAAATTGAAGTTGAAATTGATGTTAAAATTGAAGTTGAAATTGAAGTTGAAATTGAAGTTGAAATTGAAGTTGAAATTGAAGATGAAATTGAAATTAAAATTGAAGTCGAAATTGAAGTTGAAATTGAAGTTGAAATTGAAGTTGAAATTGAAGTTGAAATTGAAGATGAAATTGAAATTAAAATTGAAGTCGAAATTGAAGTTGAAATTGAAGTTGAAATTGAAGTTGAAATTGAAGTTAAAATTGAAGTTGAAAATGAAGTTGAAATTGAAGTTGAAATGGAAGTTGAAATTGAATTTGAAATTGAAGTTGAAATTGAAGTTGAAATTGGAGTTGAAATTGAAGTTGAAATTGAAGTTGAAATTGAAGTTGAAATTGAAGTTGAAATTGAAGTTGAAATTGAAGTTGAAATTGAAGTTGAAATTGAAGTTGAAATTGAAATTGAAATTGAAGTTAAAATTGAAGTTGAAATTGAAGTTGAAATTGAAGTTGAAATTGAAGTTGAAATTGAAATTGAAATTGAAGTTGAAATTGAAGTTGAAATTGATGTTAAAATTGAAGTTGAAATTGAAGTTGAAATTGAAGTTGAAATTGAAGATGAAATTGAAATTAAAATTGAAGTCGAAATTGAAGTTGAAATTGAAGTTGAAATTGAAGTTGAAATTGAAGTTGAAATTGAAGTTAAAATTGAAGTTGAAAATGAAGTTGAAATTGAAGTTGAAATGGAAGTTGAAATTGAATTTGAAATTGAAGTTGAAATTGAAGTTGAAATTGGAGTTGAAATTGAAGTTGAAATTGAAGTTGAAATTGAAGTTGAAATGAAGTTGAAATGAAGTTGAAATTGAAGTTGAAATTGAAGTTGAAATTGAAGTTGAAATTGAAATTGAAATTGAAGTTAAAATTGAAGTTGAAATTGAAGTTGAAATTGAAGTTGAAATTGAAGTTGAAATTGAAAATGAAATTGAAGTTGAAATTGAAGTTGAAATTGAAGTTGAAATTGAAGTTGAATTGAAATTGAAATTGAAGTTAAAATTGAAGTTGAAATTGAAGTTGAAAGTGAAGTTGAAATTGAAGTTGAAATTGAAGTTGAAATTGATGTTAAAATTGAAGTTGAAATTGAAGTTGAAATTGAAGTTGAAATTGAAGTTAAAATTGAAGTTGAAATTGAAGTTAAAATTGAAGTTGTAATTGAAGTAGAAATTGAAGTTGAAATTGAAGTTGAAATTGAAGTTGAAATTGAAGTTGAAATTGAAGTTGAAATTGAAGTTGAAATTGAAGTTGAAATTGAAAGTTAAAATTGAAGTTGAAATTGAAATTGAAATTGAAGTTAAAAATTGAAGTTGAAAATGAAGTTGAAATTGAAGTTGAAATGGAAGTTGAAATTGAATTTGAATTGAAGTTGAAATTGAAGTTGAAATTGGAGTTGAAATTGAAGTTGAAATTGATGTTAAAATTGAAGTTGAAATTGAAGTTGAAATTGAAGTTGAAATTGAAGTTGAAATTGAAGATGAAATTGAAATTAAAATTGAAGTCGAAATTGAAGTTGAAATTGAAGTTGAAATTGAAGTTGAAATTGAAGTTGAAATTGAAGATGAAATTGAAATTAAAATTGAAGTCGAAATTGAAGTTGAAATTGAAGTTGAAATTGAAGTTGAAATTGAAGTTGAAATTGAAGTTGAAATTGAAGTTGAAATTGAAGATGAAATTGAAATTAAAATTGAAGTCGAAATTGAAGTTGAAATTGAAGTTGAAATTGAAGTTGAAATTGATGTTAAAATTGAAGTTGAAATTGAAGTTGAAATTGAAGTGAAATTGAAGTTGAAATTGAAGTTGAAATTGAAGATGAAATTGAAATTAAATTGAAGTCGAAATTGAAGTTAAAATTGAAATTGAAATTGAAGTTGAATTTGAAGTTAAAATGAAGTTAAAATTAAGTTGAAATTGAAGTTGAAAGTGAAGTTGAAATTGAAGTTGAAATTGAAGTTGAAATTGATGTTAAAATTGAAGTTGAAATTGAAGTTGAAATTGAAGTTGAAATTGAAGTTGAAATTGAAGATGAAATTGAAATTAAAATTGAAGTCGAAATTGAAGTTGAAATTGAAGTTGAAATTGAAGTTGAAATTGAAGTTGAAATTGAAGATGAAATTGAAATTAAAATTGAAGTCGAATTGAAGTTGAAATTGAAGTTGAAATTGAAGTTGAAATTGAAGTTAAAATTGAAGTTGAAAATGAAGTTGAAATTGAAGTTGAAATGGAAGTTGAAATTGAATTTGAAATTGAAGTTGAAATTGAAGTTGAAATTGGAGTTGAAATTGAAGTTGAAATTGAAGTTGAAATTGAAGTTGAAATTGAAGTTGAAATGAAGTTGAAATTGAAGTGAAATTGAAGTTGAAATTGAAGTTGAAATTGAAATTGAAATTGAAGTTAAATTGAAGTTGAAATTGAAGTTGAAATTGAAGTTGAAATTGAAGTTGAAATGAATTGAAATTGAAATTGAAGTTGAAATTGAAGTTGAAATTGATGTTAAAATTGAAGTTGAAATTGAAGTTGAAATTGAAGTTGAAATTGAAGATGAAATTGAAATTAAAATTGAAGTCGAAATTGAAGTTGAAATTGAAGTTGAATTGAAGTTGAAATTGAAGTTGAATTGAAGTTAAATGAGTTGAATATGGTTGAATTGAAGTGAATGGAAGTTGAATTGAATTTGAAGAGTTGAATTGGTAGTTGAATGGTTGGTGAATTGAAGTTGAAATTGAAGTGAATGGTTGAAATTGAAGTTGATATTGAGGTGAAATGAAGTTGAATTGAAGTTGAAATTGAAGTTGAATTGTAATGAATTGATGTTAAATTGAAGTTGAAGGTTGATAGTGGATTGAAGTTGAAATTGAAATTGAAAATTGAAGTTGAAAATTGAAGTTGAAATTGATGTTGAATTGATGTTGAAAGTGAAATTGAAATGAAGTTAAAATTGAGTTGAAATTGAAGTGAAAGTGAAGTTGAAATTGAAGTTGAATTGAAGTGATTGAGTTAATTGAAGGTGAATTGAAGTGAAATTGAGTTTGAATTGAAGTTAAATGAAGTTGAAATTGAAGTTAAATTGAAGTTGAATTGAAGTAGAATTGAAGTTGAATGAAGTTGAATTGAAGTTGAAATTGAAGTTGAAATTGAAGTTGAATGGAAGTTGAATGAAGTTGAATTGAAGTTAAATTGAGATTGTGTAGGGTAGGTTGTGTATTGGGTAGGGGAATTGAAGTTGAAATTGAAGTGAAATTGAAGTTGAATTGTAGTTGAAATTGAAGGTAAATTGTAGTTGAAGTTTATGTAAAGTTAAGTTGAAGTTAAGTTGAATTTGAAGTGGAACTTTAGAATGTGAAGTTGAAGTTGAAGTTTGTATTGTGTGTATGTTTGGTGTTAGTGTTGTTGGTTTTTATTGGTTTTGTTTGGGTTTGGTGGTTTGTAGTTTTGTGGTGTTGATTTTAGTTGGTTTGTGGTCTGTTTTGTTGGTGTAGTTGTTTGTTTGTTTGTAAGTGAGGTGTATTTTTTTGGTGGGTGTGTTCTTGGTAGGTTGGTGGTTTTTTTGTTGATGTTGGTTTTGGGTGGGTTGTGGGTGTATGGTTTGTGATGTGGGGTAGGGTTGTAGGGGGGGCTGGTTGGGGGTTGGTGGGGATGGGGGGGGGGCTGAGGTTGTTATGGGTTGTTGTGTGTTGGTGGGTGGTTGGTTGGTGTTTTGTGGTTGGGTTGGTGTGGGTGGTTTGGGTTGGGGTATGGGGTTGGGGTTTGGGTTGGTGGTTTGGGTTGGGTTGGGGTATTGGTGGGTTATTGATGGGTTTGGGTTGGGGTTTGTGGTTGGGGTAAGGTTGGGGTTTGGTTGGGTAGGTAGTTGAATTGGTTGGGGTATTGAGTTGGGGTTTGGGTAGGGTTTTGAGTTGATTTGAGTGTATGGGTTGGGGTATGAGGTGATTGTTGTTGTATTGTAGTGAATTGGAGGTTTTGGTTGGGGTATTGGTTGGGGTTTGGGTAGGTAATGGTGTGTTGGGTAGGGTTTTGTTGGTATTGGATGGGATTGGTTGGTTTGGTGTTGGGTTATGGTTGGTGGTGGTTTTGGTTGGGGTTATGGTTGTGGTTTGGGTTGGGGTATGGATGGTGATTGAGGTTGGTTGGGTTAATTGGTATGGGATTGGGTAGGGTTATGGGTTGGTGGTATTGGTTGGGGTTTGGGTAGTGTTGTGGTTTAGGTGGGTTTGGGTTGGGGTTAGGGATGGGGTTTGGTTGGGTAGGGTTGGGTTAGGGGTTGTGGTTTGGTGGTGTTTGGTTGGGTAAGGGTTGGGTTTGGGTTGGTGTTTGGTTGGGGTTTGGGTGGGGTTTTGGGTTGGGGTTATGGTATGGTGTTTGGTATGTGGTATTGGTTGGTGTTTGGGTTGGGGTATGGGTTGGGTTATGGTAGGGGTTTGGGTTGGGGTTATGGGTTGGGGTTTGGGTTGGGGTATGGTGGTGTTTTGGGTTGGGGTATGGTTGGGTTTGGTAGGGGTATGGTTGGTGAATGGTTGGGTATTGGGTTGGTGATTGGTTGGAGTTTGGTAGGGGTATGGTTGGGGTTTGGGTTTGGTTTTAGGTTGGGGTTGGGTTTGGGGTTTTGGTTGGGGTTTGGTTGGGTTGTGGGTTGGGGTTTGGGTTGGGGTATTGGGTTGGGGTTTGGGTTGGGGTTTGGGTTGGGTATTGGTTGGGGTATGGGTTGGGTTATGTGTTGGGATTTGGTTGGGGTTAGGGTTGGGGTTTGGTTGGGGTTTGGGTTGGGGTATGGGTGGGGTTTTGGTTGGGTTTTGGGTTGGGGTTTGGGTTGGGGTTTGGGTGGGGTTTGGGTTGGGGTTTGGGGTTGGGGTTATGGGTGGGGTTTGGGTTGGGGTTTGGTTGGGGTTTGGGTTGGGTTTGGGTTTGGGTTGGGGTTGGGGTATGGGTTGGGTTGGGGTTTGGGTTGGGGTTTGGGTAGGGGTAAAGGTTGGGGTTTGGGTTGGTGTATGGGTGGGGTTATTGGTTGGGTTTTGGGTTGGGGTTTGGGTTGGGGTTTGGGTGGGGGTTTGGGTTGGGGTTTGGGTTGGGGTTAGGGGTGGGGTATGGGTTTGGGTTTGGGTTGGGGTTTGGGTTGGGGTTTGGGTTTGGGTTTGGGTTGGGGTTTGGGTTGGGGTTGGGGTTTGGGTTGGGGTTTGGGTTGGGGTTTAGGTTGGGGTTTGGGTGGGGTTTTGGGTTGGGGTTTGGGTTGTGGTTTGGGTTGGGGTTTGGGTTGGGGTTTGGGTTGGGGTTTGGGTTGGGGTTTGGGTTGGGGTTTGGGTTGGGGTTTGGGTTGGGGTTTGGTTGGGGTTTGGGTTGGGTTTGGGGTTGGGGTTTGGGTTGGGGTTTGGGTTGGGGTTTGGGTTGGGGTTTGGGTTGGGGTTTGGGTTGGGGTTTGGGTTGGGGTTTGGGTTGGGGTTTGGGTTGGGTTTTGGTTGGGGTTTGGGTTGGGGTTTGGGTTGGGGTTTGGGTTGGGGTTTGGGTGGGGTTTTGGGTTGGGGTTTGGGTTGGGGTTTGGGTTGGGGTTTGGGTTGGGGTTTGGGTTGGGTTTTGGGTTTGGGTTGGGGTTGGGTTTTGGGTTGGGTTTTGGTTGGGGTTTGGGTTGGGGTTTGGGTTGGGGTTTGGGTTGGGGTTTGGGTGGGGTTTTGGGTTGGGGTTTGGGTTGGGGTTTGGGTTGGGGTTTGGGTTGGGGTTTGGGTTGGGGTTTGGGTTGGGTTTTGGTTGGGGTTTGGGTTGGGGTTTGGGTTGGGGTTTGGGTTGGGGTTTGGGTGGGGTTTTGGGTTGGGGTTTGGGTTGGGGTTTGGGTTGGGGTTTGGGTTGGGGTTTGGGTTGGGTTTTGGGTTGGGGTTTGGGTTGGTGTTTGGGTTGGGGTTTGGGTTGGGGTTTGGGTTTGGTTTTAGGTTGGGGTTGGGTTTGGGGTTTGGGTTGGGGTTTGGGTTGGGTTGTGGGTTGGGGTTTGGGTTGGGGTTTGGGTTGGGGTTTGGGTTGGGGTTTGGGTTGGGGTTTGGGTTGGGGTTTGGGTTGGGTTTTTGGGTTGGGTTTTGGTTGGGGTTTGGGTTGGGGTTTGGGTTGGGGTTTGGGTTGGGGTTTGGGTGGGGTTTTGGGTTGGGTTTTGGGTTGGGGTTTGGGTTGGGGTTTGGGTGGGGGTTTGGGTTGGTGAGAGAGAGGGGCACGAAGAAGAAGGGGGGGGGGGGGTGTGTGTGTAGGATTGGGATTATGATTGGGATTAGGATTGGGATTTGGATTGGGGTTAGGATTGGGGTTATGATTGGGATTAGGATTGGGATTAGGATTGGGATTAGGATTGGGATTAGGTTGGGGTTAGGATTGGGGTTAGGATTGGGATTAGGATTGGGATTAGGTTTGGGATTAGGTTTGGGATTAGGATTGGGATTAGGTTTGGGATTAGGATTGTGGTTAGGATTGGGATTAGGATTGGGATTTGGGTTTGGATTAGGATGGGGGTTGGGATTGGGATTAGGATTGGGATTAGGATTGGGAGTAGGATTGGGATTAGGATTGGGGTTAGGATTGGGATTAGGATTGGGATTAGGATTGGGATTAGGATTGGGATTAGGATTGGGGTTATGATTGGGATTAGGATTGGGATTAGGATAGGGATTAGGATTGGGATTAGGTTGGGGTTAGGATTGGGATTAGGATTGGGATTAGGATTGGGATTAGGATTGGGATTAGGATTGGGATTAGGATTGGGGTTATGATTGGGATTAGGATTGGGATTAGGATAGGGATTAGGATTGGGATTAGGTTGGGGTTAGGATTGGGGTTAGGATTTGGATTGGGATTGGGGTTAGGATTGGGATTAGGATTGGGATTAGGATTGGGATTAGGATTGGGATTAGGATTGGGGTTATGATTGGGATTAGGATTGGGATTAGGATAGGGATTAGGATTGGGATTAGGTTGGGGTTAGGATTGGGATTAGGATTGGGATTAGGATTGGGATTAGGATTGGGATTAGGATTGGGATTAGGATTGGGATTAGGATTGGGATTAGGATTGGGATTAGGATTTGGGTTAGGATTGGGATTAGGATTGGGATTAGGATTGGGATTAGGATTGGGATTAGGATTGGGATTAGGATTGGGATTAGGATTGGGATTAGGATTGGGATTAGGATTGGGATTAGGATTGGGATTAGGATTGGGGTTATGATTGGGATTAGGATGGGGATTCGGATTGGGATTAGGATTGGGATTAGGATTAGGATTGGGATTAGGATTGGGATTGGGATTGGGATTAGGATTGGGATTAGGATTGGGATTGGGATTGGGATTAGAATTGGGTTTAGGATTGGGATTAGGATTGGGATTATGATTGGGATTAGGATTGGGATTTGGATTGGGGTTAGGATTGGGGTTATGATTGGGATTAGGATTGGGATTAGGATGGGGATTAGGATTGGGATTAGGATTGGGATTAGGATTAGGATTGGGATTAGGATTAGGATTGGGATTGGGATTAGGATTGGGATTAGGATTGGGATTAGGATTGGGATTAGAATTGGGATTAGGATTGGGATTAGGATTGGGATTATGATTGGGATTAGGATTGGGATTTGGATTGGGGTTAGGATTGGGGTTATGATTGGGATTAGGATTGGGATTAGGATTGGGATTAGGATTGGGATTAGGTTGGGGTTAGGATTGGGGTTAGGATTGGGATTAGGATTGGGATTAGGTTTGGGATTAGGTTTGGGATTAGGATTGGGATTAGGTTTGGGATTAGGATTGTGGTTAGGATTGGGATTAGGATTGGGATTTGGGTTTGGATTAGGATGGGGGTTGGGATTGGGATTAGGATTGGGATTAGGATTGGGAGTAGGATTGGGATTAGGATTGGGGTTAGGATTGGGATTAGGATTGGGATTAGGATTGGGATTAGGATTGGGATTAGGATTGGGGTTATGATTGGGATTAGGATTGGGATTAGGATAGGGATTAGGATTGGGATTAGGTTGGGGTTAGGATTGGGATTAGGATTGGGATTAGGATTGGGATTAGGATTGGGATTAGGATTGGGATTAGGATTGGGGTTATGATTGGGATTAGGATTGGGATTAGGATAGGGATTAGGATTGGGATTAGGATTGGGATTAGGATTGGGATTAGGATTTGGGTTAGGATTGGGATTAGGATTGGGATTAGGATAGGGATTAGGATTGGGATTAGGTTGGGGTTAGGATTGGGATTAGGATTGGGATTAGGATTGGGATTATGATTGGGATTAGGATTGGGATTTGGATTGGGGTTAGGATTGGGGTTAGGATTGGGATTAGGTTTGGGATTAGGTTTGGGATTAGGATTGGGATTAGGATTGGGATTAGGATTGGGGTTATGATTGGGATTAGGATTGGGATTAGGATAGGGATTAGGATTGGGATTAGGTTGGGGTTAGGATTGGGGTTAGGATTTGGATTGGGATTGGGGTTAGGATTGGGATTAGGATTGGGATTAGGATTGGGATTAGGATTGGGATTAGGATTGGGGTTATGATTGGGATAAGGATTGGGATTAGGATAGGGATTAGGATTGGGATTAGGTTGGGGTTAGGATTGGGATTAGGATTGGGATTAGGATTGGGATTAGGATTGGGATTAGGATTGGGATTAGGATTGGGATTAGGATTGGGATTAGGATTTGGGTTAGGATTGGGATTAGGATTGGGATTAGGATTAGGATTGGGATTTAGGTTGGGATTAGGATTAGGTTAGGATTAGGATTAGGATTAGGATTAGGATAGGGATTGGGATTAGGATTTGGATTAGGGTTAGGATTAGGGTTAGGGTAGGTTTAGGTTTAGGATTGGGGTTAGGATTGGGATTAGGATTGGGATTAGGATTGGGATTAGGATTGGGATTAGGGTTGGGATTAGGATTGGGATTAGGATTGGGATTGGGATTGGGATTAGGATTGGGGTTAGGGATTGGGATTAGGATTGGGATTAGGATTGGGATTAGGATTGGGATTAGGATTGGGATTAGGATTGGGATTAGGATTGGGATTAGGATTGGGAGTAGGATTGGTATTAGGATTGGGGTTAGGATTGGGATTAGGATTGGGGTTAGGATTGGGATTAGGATTGGGATTAGGATTGGGATTAGGATTGGGGTTATGATTGGGATTAGGATTGGGATTAGGATTGGGATTAGGATAGGGATTAGGATTGGGATTAGGATTGGGGTTAGGATTGGGATTGGGATTGGGATTAGGATTGGGATTAGGATTGGGATTAGGATTGGGATTAGGATTGGGATGGGGATTGGGATTAGGATTGGGATTAGGATTGGGATTAGGATTGGGATTAGGATTGGGGTTAGGATTGGGATTGGGATTGGGATTAGGATTGGGATTAGGATTGGGATTAGGATTGGGATTAGGATTGGGATTAGGATTGGGATTAGGATTGGGATTAGGATTGGGATTAGGATTGGGATTAGAATTGGGATTAGGATTGGGATTAGGATTGGGATTTGGATTGGGATTAGGAATGGGATTAGGATTGGGATTAGGATGGGGATTAGGATTGGGGTTAGGATTGGGATTAGGATTGGGATTAGGATTGGGATTAGGATTGGGATTAGGATTGGGAGTAGGATTGGGGTTGGGATTGGGATGAGGATTGGGATTAGGATTGGGATTAGGATTGGGATTAGGATTGGGGTTATGATTGGGATTAGGATTGGGATTAGGATTGGGATTGGGATTGGGATTGGGATTAGGATTGGGATTAGGATTGGGATTAGGATTGGGATTAGGATTGGGGTTAGGATTGGGATTGGGATTGGGATTAGGATTGGGATTAGGATTGGGATTAGGATTGGGATTAGGATTGGGATTAGGATTGGGATTAGGATTGGGATTAGGATTGGGATTAGGATTGGGATTAGAATTGGGATTAGGATTGGGATTAGGATTGGGATTTGGATTGGGATTAGGAATGGGATTAGGATTGGGATTAGGATGGGGATTAGGATTGGGGTTAGGATTGGGATTAGGATTGGGATTAGGATTGGGATTAGGATTGGGAGTAGGATTGGGGTTGGGATTGGGATGAGGATTGGGATTAGGATTGGGATTAGGATTGGGATTAGGATTGGGATTAGGATTGGGAGTAGGATTGGGGTTGGGATTGGGATGAGGATTGGGATTAGGATTGGGATTAGGATTGGGATTAGGATTGGGATTAGGATTGGGGTTATGATTGGGATTAGGATTGGGATTAGGATTGGGATTAGGATAGGGATTAGGATTGGGATTAGGTTGGGGTTAGGATTGGGGTTAGGATTTGGATTAGGATTGGGATTGGGATTGGGGTTAGGATTGGGAGTAGGATTGGGGTTGGGATTGGGATGAGGATTGGGATTAGGATTGGGATTAGGATTGGGATTAGGATTGGGATTAGGATTGGGATTAGGATTGGGGTTATGATTGGGATTAGGATTGGGATTAGGATTGGGATTAGGATTGGGAGTAGGATTGGGGTTGGGATTGGGATGAGGATTGGGATTAGGATTGGGATTAGGATTGGGATTAGGATTGGGATTAGGATTGGGATTAGGATTGGGATTAGGATTGGGAGTAGGATTGGGGTTGGGATTGGGATGAGGATTGGGATAGGATTGGGATTAGGATTGGGATTAGGATTGGGATTAGGATTGGGAGTAGGATTGGGGTTGGGATTGGGATGAGGATTGGGATTAGGATTGGGATTAGGATTGGGATTAGGATTGGGATTAGGATTGGGGTTATGATTGGGATTAGGATTGGGATTAGAATTGGGATTAGGATTGGGATTAGGATTGGGATTTGGATTGGGATTAGGAATGGGATTAGGATTGGGATTAGGATGGGGATTAGGATTGGGGTTAGGATTGGGATTGGGATTGGGATTAGGATTGGGGTTAGGGATTGGGATTAGGATTGGGATTAGGATTGGGATTAGGATTGGGATTAGGATTGGGATTAGGATTGGGATTAGGATTGGGATTAGGATTGGGAGTAGGATTGGTATTAGGATTGGGGTTAGGATTGGGATTAGGATTGGGGTTAGGATTGGGATTAGGATTGGGATTAGGATTGGGATTAGGATTGGGGTTATGATTGGGATTAGGATTGGGATTAGGATTGGGATTAGGATAGGGATTAGGATTGGGATTAGGATTGGGGTTAGGATTGGGATTGGGATTGGGATTAGGATTGGGATTAGGATTGGGATTAGGATTGGGATTAGGATTGGGATGGGGATTGGGATTAGGATTGGGATTAGGATTGGGATTAGGATTGGGATTAGGATTGGGGTTAGGATTGGGATTGGGATTGGGATTAGGATTGGGATTAGGATTGGGATTAGGATTGGGATTAGGATTGGGATTAGGATTGGGATTAGGATTGGGATTAGGATTGGGATTAGGATTGGGATTAGAATTGGGATTAGGATTGGGATTAGGATTGGGATTTGGATTGGGATTAGGAATGGGATTAGGATTGGGATTAGGATGGGGATTAGGATTGGGGTTAGGATTGGGATTAGGATTGGGATTAGGATTGGGATTAGGATTGGGATTAGGATTGGGAGTAGGATTGGGGTTGGGATTGGGATGAGGATTGGGATTAGGATTGGGATTAGGATTGGGATTAGGATTGGGGTTATGATTGGGATTAGGATTGGGATTAGGATTGGGATTGGGATTGGGACTTAGGATTGGGATTAGGATTGGGATTAGGATTGGGATTAGGATTGGGGTTAGGATTGGGATTGGGATTGGGATTAGGACTTGGGATTAGGATTGGGATTAGGATTGGGATTAGGATTGGGATTAGGATTGGGATTAGGATTGGGATTAGGATTGGGATTAGGATTGGGATTAGAATTGGGATTAGGATTGGGATTAGGATTGGGATTTGGATTGGGATTAGGAATGGGATTAGGATTGGGATTAGGATGGGGATTAGGACTTGGGGTTAGGATTGGGATTAGGATTGGGATTAGGATTGGGATTAGGATTGGGAGTAGGATTGGGGTTGGGATTGGGATGAGGATTGGGATTAGGATTGGGATTAGGATTGGGATTAGGATTGGGATTAGGATTGGGAGTAGGATTGGGGTTGGGATTGGGATGAGGATTGGGATTAGGATTGGGATTAGGATTGGGATTAGGATTGGGATTAGGATTGGGGTTATGATTGGGATTAGGATTGGGATTAGGATTGGGATTAGGATAGGGATTAGGATTGGGATTAGGTTGGGGTTAGGATTGGGGTTAGGATTTGGATTAGGATTGGGATTGGGATTGGGGTTAGGATTGGGAGTAGGATTGGGGTTGGGATTGGGATGAGGATTGGGATTAGGATTGGGATTAGGATTGGGATTAGGATTGGGATTAGGATTGGGATTAGGATTGGGGTTATGATTGGGATTAGGATTGGGATTAGGATTGGGATTAGGATTGGGAGTAGGATTGGGGTTGGGATTGGGATGAGGATTGGGATTAGGATTGGGATTAGGATTGGGATTAGGATTGGGATTAGGATTGGGATTAGGATTGGGATTAGGATTGGGAGTAGGATTGGGTTGGGATTGGGATGAGGATTGGGATTAGGATTGGGATTAGGATTGGGATTAGGATTGGGATTAGGATTGGGAGTAGGATTGGGGTTGGGATTGGGATGAGGATTGGGATTAGGATTGGGATTAGGATTGGGATTAGGATTGGGATTAGGATTGGGGTTATGATTGGGATTAGGATTGGGATTAGAATTGGGATTAGGATTGGGATTAGGATTGGGATTTGGATTGGGATTAGGAATGGGATTAGGATTGGGATTAGGACTGGGGATTAGGATTGGGGTTAGGATTGGGATTAGGATTGGGATTAGGATTGGGATTAGGATTGGGAGTAGGATTGGGGTTGGGATTGGGATGAGGATTGGGATTAGGATTGGGATTAGGATTGGGATTAGGATTGGGATTAGGATTGGGAGTAGGAATTGGGGTTGGGATTGGGATGAGGATTGGGATTAGGATTGGGATTAGGATTGGGATTAGGATTGGGATTAGGATTGGGGTTATGATTGGGATTAGGATTGGGATTAGGATTGGGATTAGGATTGGGATTAGGATAGGGATTAGGATTGGGATTAGGTTGGGGTTAGGATTGGGGTTAGGATTTGGATTAGGATTGGGATTGGGATTGGGGTTAGGATTGGAGTAGGATTGGGGTTGGGATTGGGATGAGGATTGGGATTAGGATTGGGATTAGGATTGGGATTAGGATTGGGATTAGGATTGGGATTAGGATTGGGGTTATGATTGGGATTAGGATTGGGACTTAGGATTGGGATTAGGATAGGGATTAGGATTGGGATTAGGTTGGGGTTAGGATTGGGGTTAGGATTTGGATTAGGATTGGGATTGGGATTGGGATTAGGATTGGGATTAGGATTGGGATTAGGATTGGGATTAGGATTGGATTAGGATTGGGATTAGGATTGGGATTGGGATTGGGGTAGGGTTAGGATTAGGTTAGGATTAGGATTAGGATTAGGATAGGGATTGGGATTAGGATTTGGATGAGGATTAGGGTTAGGATTGGTTTAGGTTTAGGATTGGGGTTAGGATTGGGATTAGGATTGGGATTTGGATTAGGATTGGGATTAGGATTGGGATTAGGATTTGGATTAGGACTTGGGATTAGGATTGGGGTTAGGATTGGGATTGGGATTGGGATTAGGATTGGGATTAGGATTGGGATTAGGATTGGGATTAGGATTGGGATTAGGACTTGGGATTAGGATTGGGATTAGGATTGGGATTAGAATTGGGATTAGGATTGGGATTAGGATTGGGATTTGGATTGGGATTAGGAATGGGATTAGGATTGGGATTAGGATGGGGATTAGGATTGGGGTTAGGATTGGGATTAGGATTGGGATTAGGATTGGGATTAGGATTGGGAGTAGGATTGGGGTTGGATTGGGATGAGGATTGGGATTAGGATTGGGATTAGGATTGGGATTAGGATTGGGGTTATGATTGGGATTAGGATTGGGATTAGGATTGGGATTAGGATTGGGATTAGGTTGGGGTTAGGATTGGGGTTAGGATTGGGATTAGGTTTGGGATTAGGTTTGGGATTAGGATTGGGGTTAGGATTGGGATTAGGTTTGGGATTAGGTTTGGGATTAGGATGGGGATTAGGATTGGGATTAGGATTGGGATTAGGATTAGGATTGGGATTAGGATTGGGATTGGGATTGGGATTAGGATTGGATTAGGATTGGATTCAATTTCATAGATTTGAACTTCAATTTCAACTTCAATTTCAACTTATTCTTCAATTTCTGTTCAATATTAGACTTTCAATTTCAACTTCAATTTCAACTTCAATTTCAACTTCAATTTCAACTTCAATTTCAACTTCAATTTCAACTTCAATTTCTACTTCATTACAACTTCAATTTTACTCAATTTCAACTTCAATTTTAACTTCAATTTGAACTTGAATTGGTTAGACTTCAGATTGAATTGTTCAGATTGACTTCAATTTCAACTTCAATTTCAACTTCAATTTCAACTTCAATTTCAGTTTCAATTTCAACTTCAATTTCAACTTCAATTTGACTTCAGATTGGAACTTCAGATTTGAACTTGATTGATTCAATTTCAACTTCAATTTCAACTTCAATTTCAACTTCAATTTCAACTTCAAATTCAAATTCAATTTCAACTTCCATTTAACTTCAATTCAACTTCATTTTCAACTTCAATTTTAACTTAAATTTCAATTCAATTTCAACTTCAATTTCGACTTCAATTTTAATTTCAATTTCATCTTCAATTTCAACTTCAATTTCAACTTCAATTTCAACTTCAATTTTAACATCAATTTCAACTTCATTTCAACTTCAATTTCAATTTCAATTTCAACTTCAATTTCAACTTCAATTTCAACTTCAATTTCAACTTCAATTTTAACTTCAATTTCAATTTCAATTTCAACTTCAATTTCAACTTCAATTTCAACTTCAATTTCAACTTCAATTTCAACTTCAATTTCAACTTCAATTTCAACTTCAATTTCAACTTCAATTTCAACTCCAATTTCAACTTCAATTTCAACTTCAATTTCAAATTCAATTTCAACTTCCATTTCAACTTCAATTTCAACTTCATTTTCAACTTCAATTTTAACTTCAATTTCAACTTCAATTTCAACTTCAATTTCAACTTCAATTTCGACTTCAATTTTAATTTCAATTTCATCTTCAATTTCAACTTCAATTTCAACTTCAATTGCAACTTCAATTTCAACTTCAATTTCAATTTCAATTTTAACTTGAACTTCAACTTAACTTCAACTTCAACTTCAACTTCACTTTCAAGTTCAACTTCAAATTCATCTTCAACTTTAACTTCAATTAAACTTAAACTTCATTTTTAACTTCAATTTCAACTTCAATTTCAACTTCAACTTCACTTTCAACTTCAATTTCAACTTCAATTTCAACTTCAATTTCAACTTCAATTTCAACTTCAATTTCAAATTCAATTTCAACTTCCATTTCAACTTCAAGTTCAACTTCAAATTCATCTTCAACTTTAACTTCAATTAAACTTAAACTTCATTTTTAACTTCAATTTCAACTTCAATTTCAACTTCAACTTCAATTTCAACTTCAATTTCAACTTCAAATTCAACTTCAATTTCAACTTCAATTTCAACTCCAATTTCAACTTCAATTTCAACTTCAATTTCAAATTCAATTTCAACTTCCATTTCAACTTCAATTTCAACTTCATTTTCAACTTCAATTTTAACTTCAATTTCAACTTCAATTTCAACTTCAATTTCAACTTCAATTTCGACTTCAATTTTAATTTCAATTTCATCTTCAATTTCAACTTCAATTTCAACT